>QJNX01000417.1:0-42958 GCA_004155925.1 Monosporascus sp. MG133 | reverse complement strand
GGGATTGTTAGGATGGAAAGTAGAGACAAAAAAGGTGTTCGTAGAGAGAGAGAGGACCCCACGATGTAGTCAGGTAGTAGTTCGTATGAAAGAAGGAAAGTAGTAGGAGGGTAACGGTTTATGTCTTATTGGAGCTTCTGTCGTCGTCGTCGTGTCTTGTCTTGTCATGTGGTTACGAGCGCCAATAATAATTAAAAAAAAGGTTCCAGCCGCCTGGAGGTTCTACTGTACTATGTGTAAGTAGTCTAGAGGCAGTTCCGCGCATTGGTCCCCTGAAATTGCCCCTCAGGTGTGGCTACACTGCAGCTGTCTTGGCAACCGAGCCAATTGAAAACTTACCGGTGGATGGTTCATCGCCCCGCGCCTACATACCAGCCTGCCAGGTCGACTTCAGAGTACCTAAAGGCAGGCTGGAACCCATTGAGAATCTTACGTATTACCCATGTACCCAGACTTTGTCACTGTGAAAAGCGTTTTCCAGCAGCTCCAGGCGTCCCGACACAATATGTATGTACTTTCGTACTTTCATAAGGGCGAATGACACCGAACGCTGCTTGGAATAAGGAAAACGGGGGGGCGGGCGATCCACCCCCCCCCCCCCCCCCCCCCCCGCACATTCTCACAGACCCTAGATGTGGTCATTAGAATGATTCGTATTGGTACAGATGGCTCCCTCTGCTCTGATTCATTCCCCGCCTTGACTCCTTAACCAGAAAGGATCGGATCCTCACTTATCCTCAGCGCTCTCATCCTTGGCCAGGTCATGCTCCTTAAGCAGGGCCGTGATCTCATCCGCGCTCCAAAGTCTATGGTAGATCTTGCCATCCTTCGTCTGCCCCACCGTCGCGAATTCAACTATGGTTTATGTCAGTCCTGTGTTACAGACTCCTCATCGCGTCGTCTCAGAAAATAACATCACTCACTCTTCTCGCTGCTGAGCTTGGTCGAGTCCATCGTCTTGCTCAAAACCTTGACTGCCATGCCGCAGGCCTCCTTTAACGTGCAGTCTTCCTTGTAGTCTTGCTTCAACAGACTCGAGGCGCTCGCGTTGTTGGCCCCCGCGCTCGTCGCCTTCCAACCACCGTAGTTCCCCGACGGATTGCTCAGATACAGCTGGAATTGTCTCTGGGGGTCCCATCCGGCATAGATGAATGACACGCCAAACGGCCGCAGACCACCGTGCTGCGTGTAACCTTGCTTGAGATCGCACAGTCTACGCACCAGTTGTTCGCAGGGGATGTCTTCGTTGTAGGTTAGGAGGTATCGTTGGGCAGCCTGTCGGGCGTAGTTGATGAGGATGTTGGCGTCGGCCGTCATGCCTGCCACGGCGCAGATCATGTTGCTAAACCTGGTTAATACCCGATGTGTGATGCCCGCAGCCGAACGCAGGAAGGGCGACCTTGTCAGACATACTCATTCAGAATGTAGAGCTTCTCGGCGGATGTGTCCTGTTCTAATAGCTTCGACGTGACCTTGCGCTCTGCGGCCAGGACGATGCCATCCTTGGCAAGTATTCCGATTGCAGTACCGGCATGGGAGATAGCCTCCAGCGCATACTCGACCTGGTACAGCCGTCCCTCGGGCGAGAAGATGGTGGTCTGCAGAACATGTGAGCCCCCGGGGTCGCAAACGGTATGGAGCTTTCAGGAAGCATACTCGGGAATCGTAGCGGCGAGACATGGTCAAGGTACAGAACCGACCACGCGGGGTAGATCAGAAAGGTCGTATATGAATTCCAAGTGTATACGCGCCTCTGTTCCTCGTTGCAGCTGCACAGTCGGGATGCTGCGAGACTGGTTAGTTGTGGTGGGAATTTGGCGGCAGAGTGGCGTGCGTCTCTGAGGGAAGGCTGAAGATGGGGGGATTGATGATGGACCAAGCAATGGATTTACAAAACAAGCTTCAGTTACGTTACCCAGGCGGCCTGCCCAGGTAAGCTCAGGCTAGCGCTAGGCAAGAGCTCCAATACGTGTACGCGCCCGGCCAGACAGACGGTGACTGCCAGTTGCTGACAGCTCTGCTCTAGGTGTTAAGTGCTGTCTGGCAGGTCGGACAGTCGGCCAACTTTTGTGCCGCACACAAAGCCACATCAGATAGAGCTTTACGATAAAGCTTACGTAATTATCTAGGCTTCCGAATAGCAGCCACATTTCACGTCGCATTTCTCCCCGCTTGCCTCCAGCCACATTCATTATTTGCCATTGCGAAAAGCCGCTTTTGCAACAACAGGGAAACAGCCAGGCCATGCATTGTAACGATAAAAATTCTCTTTACTCGACCGGGAAATCTTTCCCTTCCCAGTTGATTAATGCAACTGAATACTGCATTCATCATATATTGGTGCCAGTGCCCCACGTCACCACCGACCGTGCCGACCTCACTTCATACTTCACACTTTACTAATAGAGTGTCTAGGGCTTGGCCTAGACTAGACTAGCTGACTAGGCACGAGGAAGCTACCACCACCTACTGCGGTGTAGCTACCGTACCTAATGAGGTACTAAGCTCTCCTCTCTTCCATACGAATACTTCTCCCATATTCTCCATCTACCCGCCCACTTCCCATTTATCGTCCATTCCCATCACTCCACCATTACCTCTCTCTCTCTCTCTCTCTCTCTCTCTCTCTCTCACCTCTCTCACTTCTTCACCAATTCTTCCTCACAATCCCCCATACCACTACGACTCATACGTACGACAGCTATCATTCGTATGCCAACCCGCCAAACACCACAATATTTTGTCGCGCCCAGGCCGTAAATTCCCATATCACCTAATCCGCACCGGTCGCGTGTTCCACATAAATCTCTGCTAGTTGGCGCACGCTGTCACAGTTCACGTTGCGCTGCCAGTTGGCTTCTTCTCCTCCCACGGATCCTGGAGACGCGACTCGCGCACGAGCTTCATACTTGTCCGGATTGCCAGCCAACTACCTAAGGATTCACGTCCACATGCTTCTACGACCTCGCACCTAGTTTAGTGTCTGAAGTAGCGAGGGATCAGGTTCATTCTAGGTGTTGGGTCAGACCTCTGGGATCATATTTTCGCATCTTTTCCCAACCTTGTCGTCGCCGTCTGTTGCGCACCAAATCATAGTACAATCCAGCTTCGTAGTTGTTATGAATGCCTGAAAGAGATCTACCGCATCTCAAAAAGTAGTACAGCAAAGCCCAGATAACGGCTCGTCGTTTTGAACCAATTTCAGTTTCTGTAGTTGACGGCATTCCATCATGTCCGGTAAGCGCGTCACTATCCACGAGGGCTTTGCGACAGAAGCCGCATTCCCCGTCTCTGAACTCACCCGCGGGTCGCTCGGGCCTATCGGTGTATATCGTATACGAGCCCTCAGAAGCAATGCCCGGGCTTCAAACGAATGCCTCGAGCCCCAATCCCAACTTGTTGTACCTGCTCTAACACGTACCTTTTCTCGTATAGGCGAACCAGAACCTCGTCGATCCGTACGCGCCACCAAAGGCCAGCATACCAAGGTCTTCGATCAGCTCGAAAATGGCCCTGAGCCGACTAAGCGACGGCAGGGCAAGAAGGGAAGCAAGAAGGCCGCAGAGAAGGAAACCCAACAGGAGGAGGAGGAGGAGATCATCCGCTGCATATGTGGCGCGACTACGCAGGATGACGATGATGCGAACGAGCCGTGGATTGCCTGCGATAAGTGTGGAGCATGGCAACACAACGTCTGCGTGGGCATGAGCGTTTTCACAGAGGATTTAACTAAGGATTATTTCTGCGAACAATGCGCGCCCGAAGACCACAAGGAGACACTTGCTGCCATGGCCAGGGGGGAGAAGCCCTGGGAGGACCGGAGGCAGAAGTACGAGGACGAGAAGAAGCGCAAGAAGGGAAAGAAAGGCAAGGGTAAGCGAGTTAGCGACACCAAGGACAGGGCGTCACCGGCCGCTTCGACTACGAAGGCGAAGGCGTCGCCCACTCCCGATGTCAAGAAGGAAGAGCCCACGCCGGAATCGGCATCTAAAGGGAAGAGGAAGTCGCGCGACCATTCACAGGGGCCACACAACAAGCTCCGCAAGGTGAACGAGACGCAGGCAGCCCCGGTCTATCCCAAGTATACTCCGCCAAGCGATCTGCCTGAATCTATTCAGAAGCTGGAGGCATCTCGGAAGCAGCACGCCGTGGCCCTTCAGAAATCGCTTGACGCCGCCATCGAATCGGCCGAGAAGAAGCAGCTCTACAAGCCTCCTAGCGGGACGACTAAGAAAGCCATCACAGAGCGTCTAGCTATAGAGATAGAGCGCGCTTTCCACGATGCGCACCAGAACAACAGCAATGCCAATGCGCAGTTGAGGAAGCTAGTTTTCAATCTGAAGAGTAACATCGAGCTAGCTGCCAACCTGCTCAACCGAATATTACCACCTCCTTCTTTTGTGGTTATGACCGGCGACGAGCTGGCCACTAAGGAACTCCAACGCGAAAACGCAGAGCTAAAAGCGCGCGCTGAGAAACAGTCCATCCTGCCGGCGGAGGAGATGCCTCGGGTAAGACGGACGCACAAGGGAGACGAGGTCGTAGAGGCCGACAGCTTTGCTATGGCTTCGGAGGAGGCGCCTTCTACTCTCAGGCGCCAGAGCACCAGAGACGGCGACATGGGTAGCGACCAAAGAAGTTCATCTGCGAGGCAGAGCGAAGGGCCAGCCACTCCGGGTATCAGGCCTGGATCTGCGGCGCCTTTGCGGGTCGACACTCAAGCCTCCCAGCCGTCTCCGAAACCGCATAACTTCGATATCGGCAAGGTGTTCTCGAGCGTAAAATCACCCGCTGATGCCCATCGACGGCGGTCATCAGTTCAAGTTCCCTCCGCGGGTCCCGGTGAAGACCCCGATGTTGACAGGTTGCTCCAAGATGATGGCAACGAATCCCCACCGTACTCCCCGACTGAGGATATCGATCCCGATGTCGTGTGGCGTGGTCCGCTCACCATGACCAACGTTGCTGATATTACAGCCGTCGCCAGATATATGGGCGGAGCCGACCTCAGTAAGGTTAGAGGCATACCGTGGAAGGAACTAATCCCGCCCGTTCTGACCGTTGCCGGCCGCATTCCCGAGGAGAAAGCAGTCCCCTATCTTTGTGGTCTCCGGTACAACAATCAGATCGACCTGGTCATTACTGGCCTGCAGCCGGCTAACATCAATGACCAAAATGCCCGAGTTCAGTTCATGGCTGTCATCGAATATTTCCGAAATAAAAAGCGGTATGGTGTCGTTGGCGAGCGGAAGCTCGGCAATGTTAGAGATACATACCTCATCCCAGTGCCAGAAGGCGACGGACCGATCCCGGAACCGATGCAGAATATAGGAGACCATCTCATCCCTCTGCACCGCTCCGAGCCCATGCTGTTGATGGTGTTTGTCGTCCGGGATGAGAAGCAGCCCCCAATACCAATCGACCAGTCACAAAAGACCGAGGTGCCCCAGGGACTGCCCGCAACGCCCGTTGAAGCCACGCCTTCGGCACCGCGAAATCTTCCGGCTACACCCTCTTATTCGCCCGCCACTCCTCAGTCCTATCATCCGCCAAATTACCATCAGACCCCGATACCGCCGCCGACTATTCCTGGTCACCCGCCTCCGGCTATGCTGCCGCGCCAAGCCCCCGTGGCAACCCCGACACCTGCGCCGCCCGTCCAGCAACGCCCGCAGTCTGCGCAGGATCCCCATGTCGCGGCCTTAAGGGCGGCCCAAGCGGAGGGCGAGCGCAAAGCCCGCGAGGTACTCGGCCACCTATTCGCGAGCGCCACCGTCACGTTCCTACTCCCGCATGCGGCTCGCATGAAGGAAGGCGAATGGAGTGCGGTGAAGCGGTGTCTCGAACGCGATCCCAAGGCGCGTGATGACTTACAGCTGCTAAGCAAGCTCCTCACCGACGAGGGCAACAACGCGCGACAAAAGGATCAGAACGGCCAGAGCGCACCGCCGCCTCCAACGAACGCCGCATCCCCTGGCGTTGTGCAAAGTACCTTAGCCGCCGCCACTGGAAATCCGTCGCCGGGCGCTCCTCCGACGGCACAACCGAGAGCTTAACCACGTTCCAATTCTCTCTCAAACCCCTTGTCAGAATACTTGGACTACCGGCTATTTCCGTCTTCAATTGCAACGATCTCGAAACTCTACGGCAGTGACTCCCTGGTTGGCACCTTGTATAGCTTATGTTGGTTCCGGCAAGCAAGCCAACCATATTGAATCAGTGCTATGACCACTTACTCCCTGGCTATCCATGGTGATATTATCGTCGCGGCTAGCAGATGGTAGCCTTAGTACAAACCATGTCTTCTTTCACAGTACGGAGTATCAGCTTCTGTCCAACGCGAACTTAATCCGATACCATACCCAGCCAACCCGTAGTCTCTCGGCACCTGCGCCCAATAGGAGGGTTAGTAATGCGTTCTTTCAAGACGTCCACGACCATTGACTTCAGCCTCACAAAACTTTGAGGAAAAAACCTCAATAATCCCCGAGCGTACTTCAGCTGTGACCCCTGAGGTGTCGGCTTGTCTTCTTGCTGGTGGCCAACTCTGCCATCTCAAAGCTATGCTTCGAAGGCACTTTAGACTGCCACTCGAAGGAGTTCTCGAGATCCTCCATCATACACACTCTTATACGGGCTACGTTACCATTGTTGTTCAATGTCAACCCATAATTCAGTTGGTCTGCCTAAATCAGCCACAAGTCCTGACAGGGATTCTGATGGTTTTATTCCACCTATCCATGGCAACTTGGGCTTCAATTCGAACTCCCCTGTCGGTACGATTGTCAGCATCCCGCCACAGGCTCCATCTCGCGGAGCGACTACTCAACTACGAGTCTTCATGCAAATGCCATATTCCCATTACTTTGATCTGTTCTTGTGCCATTGCAGGTTGGGTACCTCGAGCGTCTCCCTTAACACGAGTCCAAATACGGTCGGAAGTGGAAAAAGTCGCTCCGTTCCGCCCTGACACAACAAAGGTAACTTTTGTTTTCGCCGATACTACCTGAATAATGAAGCTCGGCCACAATGGAAGGTCCTACCCCGAAGCGCAAGAAAAACGATGGTATAGCGAAGTCAGACAATGGCTGATCTTTCTGAACAGAGTTCTTGATGGGTACCTAGCGGCGGATCGAATGAAGATCTTATACGCTCGGCGACTATCATGGCCGCATAGAGCTGAGCATAATCAGGGATCAACAGCCGGTTGCTCCCCGATGCCGGTCGAACTTCAACATACCACCTCCGCGTGCACGGGGATTTGGCATCTTCGACATTTGGACGATGATCAGGAACATGGTTCTAACGCTAAGAAGTTCCGTTCGCCTAGTTTGGCTATCGCGGAACATGTCTCAACGAACTGGATGGATAGTCGAGATGTTCTAGGCTCGAGAGGGAAGGAGGGCATATTTGTGATACCGTAGCCGATTCGACTTCATACTCCCGCTGAGAGCAATGTCCTACAGTTAGGGAAATGACTGGAATACAAGGTGCTTTCTCTCCATGCCATACAGATTTCCCGGGAGCTTCTTCCCTTCGAATCGAGAAAGACGGCGAAAGAGGGAAGCGCTGAGGCATGCTTTCGTAGCATAGCTAATGGATAAGCGTGTTGTCGAATGTAGTTCTAGTTCTCTCCATAGCCTTCAATTGGTTGATGCTTCTGCTTCCTGGTCCTTGCCATTCCTGTTCTTTTGTTGTAGTCACGTATTATTTGCTATTGGCCGATGGGGTCGTGTATGTAGGTGAATGAATAGTCACGTCCATGGTGGTGCTTGACGCGCTCTCAACTAGGTGACACTCTTGGAAGTTCTCGTCCCGACAGCAAGCAGGTCTTATTAAATAGATGACGCGGTGATACAGATGTAGAAAGACTCAAGTGAGACAATGTCCCGCCTACCTATCCGCCTAAGTAACATCTACACGAATGCGGTTGCAGAAGAAAAAATGCTAACAGCGAGCTCAAGCCAACGTAATCACAGCTCTGAGACCGCAACATACCTTCGGGTTGCTTCTATACCCTTTATGACTCGATCACCGCGGAAACACGGGCTGAGACATTGATGCTTTCGTTGAGGGATTTGAGTCAAAGAACCTCCCCAGGGGATATAAGTCCCGTTTTTGGCCCAACTCGGGACGCGCCAGTCACCTATTTATTTCAAGTCTCTACACCACCACCTTACTTCGCGATGCGGCTATTACACCATTCGCTCTTTCGCACGCGGCAGCAGGCCCTGCGCCCCGCTTCTCTGCTGATACTCCTCACAGCCGCCGCCACGAGGACCGCGGTGGTAGCGGCGCAACGGGTCTCGTACTCCACGACGCTCGTGACGACGTGTTTCAGCGTCGACGACGACGAGCCTACTGCTCCACCCCGGCCCCCGCCCCAGGGCGGCACGGTGACCTACGCCATGCCGCCCTGCGGCGCGTGCGGCTGCCCGTCCTGCACGCTGACGAGCGTGTACACGGCGACCTTCGCGCTGCTGTGCCCCACGGGCCTGACCCAGATGCCCTACACCATCACCGAGACGTACGTCGGCATGTCGGCGCTGCCGACGTTCGCGGGCGCGGAGCCCACACACGTGCCGTACGGTTTCACGACTGCCGTCGAGACCTGCGGCGCTTGTACCACCGTCCGTGCGGGCAAAGAAGGCGGGGATGGGGGACCGCTCGTCGCGACCGTCACGTTTCCTAGTGGTGGAAGGCCTTATGTCGAGGACTTCGCCCCCGAGGAGACGGCGAAGCAGGATGCAGCGGGCACGGCTACGGCAGGGCAGGGAGCCGGGGGTTCGGATGGAGAGGGGGCAGGGAACCCAGGGGGCCAGGGGTCCGGGCAGACGCCTTCGAGTTTCTCGACGGTGTACCCGAGCGGCGACTCGACGCAGGCGGGGGATCATGGGGCGTCTTCTCCCGTGGCGGCTGCCGGCGCCGGACGGTGTTTAGCTGAGATGGGTGCTCTATTCATTGCGGTGGTTGCTGCCACTATGCTTTGATTTGAAATATATGTAGTTATGTCGTCAGTTGGGCCGTTTATGGGCGGCTGAGACGGTTCTGAGACTTCTTGGGCACAATACATATCGATCTTGGGATCTCAATCGTTGATCGATTACGGTAAAGCTCATGTCCATGATTGCTTTGGGTGTGGGAGGTCATTATCCGCACTTCTAATCGACACCGCGCCTTGCAATTGCAGGTGTTGACATTCCCGTTTATCATGGGGAAGCGCAATATTCATTTAGCATAAAAGGTGACTCCGGTAGAATCGATGCCACCCTGGACAAGCCGAGGCCCAGGAAGTAAGAAAGAACCCAGACAGACCGCAAGAACGAGTCGGTCCCCCCATCTACCAATACCATGGTACCCTGCGTCCCGTTCATGGGCTATCACCAGGAACCACCCTGATATAAATCTTTTCCAATTACCTCAATCTACATCATCAAGACACCCATCTTCCAGCAGGACTTAGCTTTGTGCCTGATCCGCGTGAGCCCCGGGATGGGACCCGTATTCCTCTTCTATTGGTCGCCGGGCTGCTCGCCTTCAGGAGTCGGAAGACCATCATTGAGCAATGGGATCGGGGGCTAACCCTCGTGCTATTCCAGAGTATCGCTGATTTTGGCTTTGCGGACTAGGTCGCCCGTGTGGGCTCTCATCTGCACCTAGCTTTTGATAACCGCAGACTAAGTATCGGGCAGCCTAACGGCGTCTAGGAACACAGTGAGCAATTCACAAGCCGAGTGCTGGCCAACAAACTTTGCGTGGCGTAGCATCTCCACAGCCTTCTTGCCCGCCTCTACGCTCACGGCTGGCATCGGTCCTGCAGTCTGCGGTGCCTGACCCTTGCCCTCGGCCTTCTGGGCGCCCTCCTGTTGCAGCCCGAGCCCCTCCTGAATCGCCGATGAGAGGACCTGAACGGACAATTCTGCGTAGCGCCAGGATAAACGATGCAGGGACTTCGTCTTAAATACATAGGAAGTGCCAGGAGCAGGGTAATACCTGATTTAGGATGATGTGCTGGACGAACTCGCAGTCAGTCACGAGGCGATCTCCGCTTGCGAGCTGCTTGATCGCGGTCATTGCGGGGCTATGGTCAGTCTCGCCGTCAGTCTCTAGACGACCCAACAGCGATCTAGCTAACTTGACAAGGAGCCGGCTACGTACAGAGACGGAGAGGCCCGATAGACGGCGCAGGACCCCGTGGAGACTGAGGTTCACGGCTTCCCCGGCTAGAGAATCCACTTCTAGAGGGGAAGCAAGGAATCGGATATCTCCTGGCGATGGAAATGGCTCCGTTCAGATAGAGGTCTCGCGACTGTTATTGCCGTTTAGATATGCGAGTGATGCGGCCGTGGGTCCGTCGTGTTGTGTTAATGGCATTTTGATGGGAGGGTCCTGCGTATCCCATCTGCTGAGCGTCTGCTTTTCGAAATTAGACTCATTCGACTAGCTACTGCCTCTATCAACGGAGTCCTCAGAATCGTCATTTTAGTCGGACAAGGCCGACGGAACAAGTTTCTCATCACGGCTGTGCCGAGCGATTATGGGCTCCCAGACCGCGCCAAGGATCTCCTTGTCGTCGGACATTGCAGTCCTCTCCCTCAGCTTGTTGATTCTCTCCATGCATCCGCAAACAATATCCGCAGGCAGCTGCATGATGTGGAACCCGTCGTCACGATGGAATGAAGGATTGCATAGGCACCAGGATACAGTACCAAGGAAGCCCAACACTATAGCATTTGCCATCTCAACATTCGCCCGGATTTCTTGCAGAGAGATCTCGGCCGTGCACGCGTCAGGGACAGCACTCAGGAAGTTCAAGCCTTCATTGGTATGGATGGTGACCCCCCAGTAGAGCCAACGGATTATCTGCCGGTCCCCGATATAGTGCCGCGTCTAACGGATAGTTCTCGGAGTAAAGATCCAGGGATCTCAAGGCAATGAAGAGAAATACTGCTGATCTAGCCAATTCAGCTTTGGCAGTCAGATTCTCTTGAGACCATGCTTCGCTCTCCCTTCCGCAAGCGCCTCTTCGGTCGCCTCGAACCATTTGGTGTCGTCCTGACGGCTATTAAGGGGTGCGCGGAAACATCATCAGTATTCTTGGATCTGCAAATTGTCTCTCGCCGAAGACACTCTGGTTGCAGATGAACCCAGAACGGCTGGCTTCCGCGACATTCCCGTCCTCGAGTGTTCTGGCAAGCAATTGAAACAAGCTTGATGCAATGCCGCTTGGAAGGGGAATGAAAATGCTAGGCGGCCATACCAAACCCAGTGACTTCAGCTTCTCATTGCCTTTCTCAGTACACAAGTTCAGAGTTCCCTGATACTGGGCGTGTTTCTGCAAGAAAATCGGAGTAGAGGAAAGCGCGTGTGAGGACTAACCCTCCTCCGTAGCTCATCCGCAGTAGATAGCGGAGACCAGTCGCATTTCGGGGATACCAAGTGTATGAGCACTGCGACTATCTTCCCAAGGTCTCCATCTCTTCGCATGCACGTGCCCAAACTTGCATGGATCTGCGTAGAGATCGCGATAGATGTGGTCTATTATTGCGGGCTCGAGTTGAATACATTGCAATACGAGAAGATAGAAGCGCACCTATACAATTTCCTTTTCCCTGCGATTAGCCAGACGTCCGGCCAAAGGGTATATCACGTCCTGAGATGGGTTCCGTCTCCCGCAAATCTCGTCAAGACGTCTAGCGAGAACGCAAGGTCATCATCGAGGTAGAACCTGTACGGTGTGATGTTGCTTTCCCACTCCATTATCGGGGAAGACATCTTCGATGCATCCTAGTTGGAATGCGCTGGCGTGCGCTTGGCAATCCATTTCTTTGGTTGCTTGCCCCTGGGAGTCAACCGTAACAGGATGTCTGTCGGGCATGCAGGCGATAACAGATCGTAGTATGAATCGAGGGGTCAGGGTCCGGGTTCTTCAGACCAACATCCCCCCCTCTAGTGAGTTGGTAGTGCATCAAACAACTCCTTTATGCAGCGCTGACGCTGCTCTACCGCGCCAGCAGAGGTGCTTTACTGGGAGATAACGCGAAAAACCATCTTAACCTCATTAACAGATATTTAGGCCATCAGATCCATGAGGCTGGCGGCCACTCCTATATCTCCCTACATCTGGAGGAAGCCGGTGCCGGATCGTAACCGTTTCCCCACAGTGCTTGACGGCCGCCTTTCGAACAAGGACAGACAGGTTCTGGCGTAGCGTTTCTACGACGGCCCCCGGTTCGCGCCAGACGGAAAGGAAGGTAAGGACGACGGTTGGCGGGATGGCCTCCGAGTCGACGCTCGAGAGGATCTCGTGAGAAATGCCTCTTCAGCCCGTGCATGTCAGGAGAAGCTGAAAATATTTGGCGATACATGCTGGTGAGCTATTGCGGATGATAACATTCTCGATTTACGAAGTCATCTTGAATGGCTAGTAGAATGCTAGGTTGCATCTCTAGGGACAAGAAGAAAGGGGTTTGGGTATCGTAGGATACGAATGACAATGCTAAGACTGTCGCGCTAGCGCGGGTGCGTAGAAGGGCTGTGTGTAGTGACTGAGGTCAGGGAGTAACTTGTAGGTTTGTCACTTATAGACAGGTAGAGCTCTCGCGAGATCAAGGGCACTGTTCTGCGGCAGAGGAACGGTCTCGCTGTTAGTCTAACATCTAGGAGTGGTTGCTTCCTAAGTGCGAAACGGTGCAGGCTTAGATAGATACGGAGTCAACGATTTCTAAGCAGAAACTACGTATTGGTTCTATGGACCAATCATTCTCTAGAAAGTGAATAGTACTCTACTGTGGGCCGGACATTCTGAGGATGAATACCTACCTGCTGGTCCTCTCCCGTGAATCCGTGCTTGGTTGAGACGATAACAGTAGGGATCAGAAAATTGCCGAGCAGATTCATATCGACTCTGGTTGATTTGCTTTATGTCTGCTTGCAATCGTCAGGAGACCAACGCCTTTGAACTGACTGCCCGACAATTGAGTTATGTCACTGTTGGAATCCGGGAGGCATAGTATCTTATTAGGCCTCTTTTAAGTGGTATAGCTTGTAATGAGCTCCTGGTGAAGTGGAATAGGTATACGGATAAAACTTTGAAGCCACAAGGAGCCTCCTCAGAAGTCAGGATTTAACTTTTTGCGGTCTGCGGGCTTCGGGCTTGGTGCGGCTTAGTCTAGGTAGCCTGTGATTACGTAAGCGTTCTTTGATTGACCAGGGATCTTGAAATGTGGAACGTTAAACCAAGAGCTGAGATGTTCACTAATCAATAACCCATTTCCGCACCATTCCTAGAAATTCATTGCCGGGTGAGATTTCGCGGTGACCTGCCCCATAGAGAGTCCCTCGCTTATACGAGACCGATCGAGCGTCCTATCCGGGACCTAACATAGACGACCTAGGGAACCTCCTGATGGGACTTAGGGGACTCATGTCACCATTGTTAGGAGCGGAGTTTCATCTTCTAATTGTTCCTATCTGATCTACGGACCCTGGTCGCCCGGAGGAAGGATTGTGGGGAAAGCCAGGAAGGACGCTGGCTGACTAAGTTACGCAACTGGACTTGGGCTCTCAACCAATCGACACGGTCGAGCCGGACTGCCTATCAAGGGGCGGATGTGTCCTGATGTCCTGGCTGGCTGATGACGGCATAAAATCCAATGCAGCCAGCGCGAAGGCCACCTCCATTAGTCAGCATCAATACCCATATCATGCTGTGCATCTAGGCAGTAATGCCCCTTCACATGGGTCTCATCACGGGCAAAGCTTTTATCCCCCTTTTCACGGCGTATCGAGCTCAGGGGCTTCACCCCGGGTCGCTAGCTCAGAAAACAGCGCCTTCAACGTCTCTCTGCGACCGCCGCCGGGTGCAGATCTCGTTCCGGCATATCCTATCATACGAGAAGCAGGGCGTGGACCCGACTCCCAGGCGTATTCTTGGCTATCGAGGGAGCCACCCTCATTAACGGAAGCTGACCAGCCGCCGCGAACAGCGCGGCAGGATTCATCAATGCGATATCAGCAAGCCGACTTTCCGGTGTTGAATGCTGAGAGCTATGACAATGGATATCAGTTCGGAGGGATTGTCCACAAACAGCCTCCGGGGGGGCCACCGTGTATGAAGGATCCTCCCGCTTCAAGGAAGCGCAAAGGGAAGGACGTAATCGTCGACCAAGACGAGGGGGAGGAACGGAAGAAACGGGCGAGGGGACGTCCCAGATTAAACCCTAAGGACCAGACACAAGCAGAGGTGAGTGGACATGTTTCCTCTGGGCTCCGCCTTCCACCCCTGCGACGCCACTCCTATCATTGCCTCGTCTTCGCCGTATCACCCCAACAGTGGCTGAGCTGTCTGAGATTATAGCCCCCGTTTGCTAGTATATCTAATGTCTTCTAGCGCCGAAAGACCCAGATAAGACTTGCTCAGAGGGCGTATCGCAATCGAAAGGAGAGTGCGATCACGGAGTTGGAGTCGCAGGTCCGAGACCTCAAGGAGGCCAATGATGAGATGAGAGCTGCGTTCCAGCGGCTTCTTGATTCCGCCACTCGTCAAGGAGTTCTTGCCCGGGCGCCCGAATTTGGCGAACAGTTACAGAAGCTTCGAGCGCTTGTGAGGCGACCGCGGGAGGATGAAGCGGGGGAGGATGAGTCGGCTCTCCACGCAGATGTTGAAGATTCTCCTCGAGGCTCACAACCGGAATCCGCAAAGTCTCCCTCGGCGCAACGGGCTACCACCGCGGAGGCGGAACACAACAAGCCGGAACAAGTGTACGGCGACCTCTTGATAGCTCTGGAGCGGGATGCCCAGCCACAATCTCATTCGCCCGCCGGTCTTACGGCTTCTCCCATGTATGATGATAGCGGAAATTATCAGATCATCGCCGCGCCGACCATCGAAAACGCGAGTTTCGCCCCGAACACTTCGTTCATGTTCAGCTCGGCACCGGACACCTGGTCCTTCTCGCCCTGGAGCTTGTTGCCCGTACCGGCGTCGATGGCCTACCAGGAGAGCGGCTTTGCCAGAAGGCTGCACCGCTATGCGGTGGAAAAGGCGGCGTACCTCATCTGCATGAAGAACCCGCCGCACGAGAGCATGATGCGCGTCTTCGGGTTCGCCAGGCTCTTCGAGACGACGGACCAGATCCGGGAGCGCACGCTCGCGATCCTGGCCAAGACCAGGGAGCAATCCCTGCATGACTGGAACTACCCCTTCTACAACCTCGGCGGCGCTGGGACGCACTTCCCCGACAGCAGCAGGGGCAGCACGGACGACGGCGAAGGCGCCCCACGGACGAGCGGGTTCCGCTTCGGCCCCATGGACGAGGCGACGTCGCACATCCGTGACTCGCTGCTGACCATCTCGCAGAACATCCGCATGCCGGGCCTCCAGGGCCTGTTCTGGGACTGCGACGAGGTCGAGTGGTACATGCGGCTGAACGGCGTCCTCGTCCCGAACGTGGCTACCGACTTCTGCTCCGTGCACGTCCAGCCGGGCTCCTTCCACTACCAGGAGGTGCGCCACCAGGAAGCGGACGCCGGTGCGCCGCAGAGCGCTGCTCCGGGGTCCGCCTCGCTATTCGCGCCGGCACATTCGCATGATGGGACTTCGATGGCTACATCGTCCGCTATGGGAGATGCGTGCCAGCAGGCCAATGCCAGTGGCGAGTTCACGGGGGCCGCAGCGGCGCAGACGGCGATCTACGGGATGACACAGGGTTTTGCCGGGTCCTCGCTGCAGGCTTACGGCTCGCCAAGTGTAGCGGATCCCCTATCGGGCCCTGCGGATGGCAAGCTGGTCCAGCTGGATATTACGAAGTTCTTGAACGGTAGGCCCTCTTACCCTAGTCGCATCTGGATCGCAATATTGCACAAGAGAAGCTGACACTGCGCCAGGCCTGACTTCGCGCGGCGCCTGTCTGGGTCGCACACCCGGGTTCAGACCCAAGGATGTCGATGCGGCTTTCTGGGAGTCCGTAATCATGGAGTATGAATGATAATGTAGAAAGGAAAAGTGTGATATATATATATCTGATGCGGTAAAAAGGCTACGTCAACAAGACGTTCAGGTGGAATTGGGGAGTTATACGGGAGTTACTATTCCGAGGACTACGCGAGGCACACTCGCGTGTAATTGATTGTTACGGGATGCTCTGTATGTGTACTTACAAGGGATGGCCCCGGTAGAATGATTTCGGATTAGATATACGGTCATGTCCGGAGAACGGCACACGACGGCGTTACGCTATATATACAGATAGTTTTGACATTGTACGGATAGACAATGGTACCTGTTTTACGTAGATATACGAGAGCACATGAAGGTCAAGTTGAGTTCCTCAAAACGTAGCCTTGCTCGCCTGCGACCCTTTGTCGGTCTCATTCGGGATCTCAGCACCCATGGCCTTCATCTTCTCCTCCCACTGCCTCCGCCTCTCCGCCTTGCGCTCCGCCTTCTCCTTCTCGGCTAGCTCTCTCTCTCGGATGACGAGATCGCGCAGCGCCCGTGCCCGCGCGACCTGGTCCTCGCGCTCGCGCGTCAGCTGCTCGTGGACGTACTGGACGCCGTTGCGCCACAGCTCCTCGCGGTACGTGGTCTCCCCGGTTTCCGGCACCACGCCGCCCTTCCGGCCCTGCATCCCCCTCGCCGTCCTCTCCCACTCGCCCCTCCACCGCCCCCCGTTCTCCGAGAGGTTCCGCACCGACCGCTCCCACTCGTCCTCGAGCTCGGCGTCGGCGACGCCCTCCTCGCCCATGGCCTTCGCGGCGTCGAAGCGGCGCTGCCGCCGGCGGATCTTCTGGGTCAGGATCCGGCTCAGCAGCGCCGGCTGCGGCTTCGTCAGCCGCAGGAACGCGAAGTCGCCCGCCATGTCCACGTGCGGCACGCGCCGCCGGCCCGTGCCGCCGAGCGCCGAGGAAGGCAGGGGCCGGTGCGGCGTCTCGTACTCGGAGGGCCCGATGCGCCGGAGCAGAGGCAGAGTCCCCTCGCGCGGCGCGCTCGATGGCTTCGGCGGGTTCCGGCTATAAGGGGGGTGCGTCTCGCGCGCGGCGAGCGAGCGCCGGCGCTCGGCCTGGCGTGAGGCGAGGAAGCGCAGGACGGTGGCGTGGGCGTGCGAGGGGGGCGGTTCGTGGGCGGAGGAGGCATCGCGTGCGGCGTTCTTTAGCAGTGCCAGGATCCGGTACCCGGCCGCCAGCGCCGGGTAGACGAGGCGCGGTGACGTGTCGGCGCGGTTGCGCCGGAAGGACCGCCGCACCAGGTGCCGCAGCGGGTCGGCCACTGGCTGCCACGCCTCCCGCACCTCAGCGGGCAGCGGGATGTGCGATGTCTCGCGCAGGAGGGCGCGATAGAGGGCGAAGCCTGGTTATGGGTCGGATGGGCGCCGCCCGTCAGTTGGGTTTGTCATGTTCAATTATGTAGGAGGCCGACCGTGGGGGCAATGGGGCGTCGCTTGAGTTACGTGGGATGGATGGATGGGGGTGATGGCGTTACGTACATGCTATCCGATGTCGTGAGTCGCGTGCCGGTATGAAAAATTTCGATGGCGCTCCTTTTGCGAACATGGACACTGCAGCTGTTCGATGTATTTAATTTGATCGCGAGGTTTTATGATTGTTAACCTGGGGTAGGGGAAGGGGAAGGGGAAGAGTGTGGCATCGGGGATGCTGATAAGAATAACGATAGCTCCCAGTACTTTGGAGGTGCGCGGAATTGTTCCGCTCCTCCAGTTGACACTGTCTGTTACTGGGTCGATCACGTGGGGCTCTGGGATAAGGAGTATTAACTTAGTAGTAACAGGTATAACAGGAAATAGCAGATGTCGTCGCATTCTTCATCTTTGGTAATAATGTTGGATACGATCCCCAGCCCGTCTCCCCTTATGCCCCTATTTCCCTCGTTTGTTACGCTCTTCTGCCTGTATGAAATCGCCCTTAGTCTATGTCATGTGAGCAGTTCTCCCTCTCAGGAGAAGTCCGAAATTATTACGTCGACCGTAACAATGTCTCTTTCCTCATATCTCATAACGCATCAGATTCCACCACGGTACCCTTCTTCAGTTGCCGGGATAGACGGAGCCCTCGGGCGGCTGGGGCAGCTTCTTACACTGGCTCGAAGCCATGTATCTGGACAACCAGGAATCAGCATGATAATAATCCAATATTGAATACATGCTGTTCAGACAAACCTTCGGAGCTCGATGAGGATGGTTTCCATGGTGTTCTCTCGCTTCCAGTTGGCCAGACAAGGCAACTGCGCGGGGTCGACCATGCCATTCCGCTGGTTGACGCAGGGCAGGTTCACCATGCTGACAAACTGGATGGTGGGCGGCTTGTCGGGATACTGGTCACCGCAGTGCATCTTGACCGAGTAGATTCGATTCTCGTGCACGCTCTGGTCGGATAGGAGTACGCTCGTTAGTCCTAGTATGGCCTGCCAAGGCTATAACGGAATGCAAACGGATTGACTAACATGGGGAGGGCCGAGGATTGTGCCGTTCCAGTCGGACATCAGGAGATCTTCCGGGTTGTCCAGACCATAGGAGCAAGCCTCTATTATGTAGTCACATATCAGTATCGCGCGCATAATGAAAAGCATCCCATCGTCATCGAGCTCCCATTCGGCCACGTACCAGCTCCCAAGCCTTTCTCGCCCTTCTCTAGCTCCTCCAGGAGACGGAAGTTGCGCGGAACCTTAGCCATTGCTATTGCGCAAGCGTAGTAACCAGAAAGTGTGTATTCTCAGTCTTTGTTTGCTGCTTGAAATTTCGGAGATATTCTTAAATCGCGACGCGTGCGATGGAGTGAGATGTTGTTTCGCGGAATTTAAGAAAGGGTGAGGGTGAAGACAGGAAAGCGGGATACGTTCAAAGGGCCCTTGGCTGGGCCTGGGACTTGGAAGTTGGAAATGACATGAATGTTGGTGGGGTAAGTACAGTAGTACTGTAAGTATGCCGGGTACTGTAGGCCCCGCCAACGCACCCTACCATTGCCTACCCTGCCATGCCCTGCCCCTCGTTTCTTGTGGTTTGAGCATTGAGAATCCGCTTAGTCATCATCAGCCGTTTGTCTACTACTACATATGTATGTATGCACGTATGTATGTATGTATGCATGTGTGCATGTATGTATGTACGTACGTATGTATGTATGTACCTGGTACCGTACTTTCGTATCGCCAATTGGGCACCAAGACGAATCTGGCAACAAGCTCAAGTAACCCTCTTGGCTTGTCTTTGCAATCCCTGTTACACTGTGGGAGTGAGAGTCAACACCAACCTATTAAATGTCTGCCTATTATCTCATCCGTCCTGACAACACTTGTCTTTTTAAGACGAAGGCCATCAACTATTGCACTTGATATCTCGTAATTTAGAATCAAAAGCACCCATTCATTTCCGCCGATGGATGCTGGCCCGTCTGACTGGCCAAGATGACCACGCAATTGCTCGCAACCGAGCTCACGAATCTCATTCAGGAGAGCAAGCGCAAGCATAACGATCTCAGACAGGTCCGTCCCTTATAATAGACACTATTTCCTTCTTCCAAGGGGCCTATATACTTACAACACGTACGGTAGGCAGCTGAGAAGTCTCTCGAGGAACTCAAGAGCATAAGGGCTGGCAATGAAGCTGAGGTAGCTGCTGGTACGTCCAATGGCTTGTGGGGATGCGCCCGGAGCAGCGGATGACCATTCAACGTCACAGAACTCTCTCAGAGGGCCAATTTCGTAAACCCTTTCGTCATAGCCTGTGGAACCAAGAATGTCAAATTCACCGGAATCGCTATTGTCTGTTTGCTGCGTCTGATTGTCGTCAGTGCACTGCCGCGCTCGAGGCTCAACTCCATTCTAGAAGCCTTGCGCGAGGCCACATCTGCCGGCGTTGATGCTCAGCTCAAGATACTGCAGGCCCTGCCAACCCTCCTTCAGAACTATTCAGTAGATATCAAGGGTGATCTGCTGGTAACCGCCTTGAACATCTGCTTCATCCTGCAGACGAGCAAGAACGGCATCATCAACAACACGTCCGCGGCGACTCTCCAACAACTCGTCGTCTCCGTCTTCGATAAAGTGGTCACTGAAGATAGTAAGAGCCGTATGCTTCGCTTACTTCAGCTCATTAGGTCTGTTAACAGTCAACAGAGTCCCCGTCGGACAGCGATTATATCGGCGACGCCCCCACGCAAGATGGCGCCGTTAACCTCCGAGCTGCTGCGATGGATGCCCATAATGTCTTCAAGGACATATGCCTGATGACTGAGAATAAGAGACCTGAGTACCTCCGTTTCTCGGGGTTGCCCCAGACGTTCGGTCTCGAACTGATAGAGTCGGTTCTGACCAGTCATGCGAGCATCTTCTCGACCCATCCAGAGCAGGCACACATCCTGCGCACCCAGGTCATACCATTTATCACAAAGTCTTTAACGGGAAAGCAGAATTTTGCTACCTCGGTTCGACTGGTCCGCATCATGTATACGCTGCTACGGCGTCATCTGGGTGTTCTGTCATCGGAGGGAGGTGATGCGCTAGAGATACTCACCCAGATCCTTGATCAAGACTCCGCTGTTTGGAAAAGGGCCTTGTGCATGGAGGTTTTCCGCGGAATCTTCGCGGAGCCCGCTCTCCTGAGACGCATTTTCATGCTTTATGATGCCCGGGAAGGAGAAAAGAATGTTTTGAAAGACATCACTGCCACTTTCGTCCGCATAAGCACTGAGAAGCCCGTCGTTATCGGGTTGGGACACCAGTCTACTATACCCGTGGCGAACCCTTACTCCAACAGCGGCGGTTCGACAGATCAGGCAATGCTGGAGGCTAGCGGCGTAACTGGCATTATCAGCGGTTCTGTGGGTACCGAAGGACAAAATGTAGGCATCAGCTCGCAGTGGAGCATTGTTCGTGTCCCCTGTATAGACCAGCTTGACAAAACGGAACCCCCGCCCACTCCAGAGTCTTACATATATGCGTTGACTCTATCCTGCATCACCTCACTGTCTGAAGGCTTGGCCAAGTTCATATTACCTCTTACGGTTCCTAGTGACAATCGACCACGGAGACGTAATCCCCGACAGCAAGATGTCAGGAGCGATTCACCCGGACCAGAGGGAAGTGGAAGTGAAACTCCCAAGAGCATGGTTGACAGAGCCGCGACGGCTGGGAGGATAGAGCGATCTGGCTCCTTCAAGAGGAACCCAGTCCCCGTCAACCCTTTATCTCTGAAGGACCACCCTCTATACGCCGAGGTCAAGGTCTGTGCAGACATCATTGACGAGTGTTGGCCAGCTATCCTTGCCACTTGTTCGACATTCTTATACGCCGCATTGGATTCTGAATATTATCATGGGCTCGTCCGAGCTTTCCAGAAATTTGCCCATGTGGCGGGCTTGCTGCAGCTCGCCACACCGCGGGACGCTTTTCTTACGACCCTGGGAAAAGCAGCAGTACCCCCAAATACGTTCACGGCTTGTTTAAATGCTGGCTCATCAAAGGCCGCCCAACCCGCTCCAACCGCCGACACCCGGACTAGCTTGCTAAGCAACGCGCGCGGTTTATTGAGTGTTGACAACCTAGTGACACCTGTGGGTGCCGCTGGTGAGAGACAAAGGCAGGCGTCTATGGATGCTAGCACCACCCCCCAAACTCTCAACACGCGAAATCTATTATGCCTTCGGGCACTCATAAACTTGGGCATAGCTTTGGGGCCAACACTTGGCCCCTCCTGGCGCATCATCTTGGAAACGCTACAGCAGGCAGACTTCATACTTTTCACGACGGGCAAGTCCGCCGGACGGACCCCCGTAGCGGTCTCGAAGGTTTCGGATCCGAGAGCCGATTCAGAGGCCTCAAGCTTGCTAGCTAACTTCAACACGGAAATCCGCTCAGTCGAGTCTGCCACGGTTAGACTCTTCGAAAGCACCGTCGACTTTCCTAACAATGCCTTCATAGAGATCGTTACTGCGGTATGTGATCTGGTTGAGAGGCGATCTGAACCCGCTTCCGAACCATCAAGCCGGCCGCAATCCCCACAAGTTTCGACCCAAGGCCTAAAGTCTTCCGCTGGTCAGCATCGTAGGGTACTAAGTGTGTCCGGTACAACGACGTCCGGGTCTAATCAAGAGTATCAATTTGCGTTGGCAAAACTTGGTGATATTGCCAACATCAATATCGAGCGGCTACTCACGTATTCCCCAGACACCTCGGGCTGGCAACACTTAACGACTGAGCTCATCGCGACCTTAAGTTCATCCTCAATGACGCCACCGGTGCGCAGCCGAGCGGCAGATATTCTTGTTCGACTGGTCCTTGATGCCGCAAAAGCAGCAACTGGTCTCAATGATGAGCCCCGCGGAAAAGTCCAGCTTCGCTTATTGGAAGCCATTCGTGACTCGCTCGTCCCCTTGCAGCAAGAAAACCGGCAGACCTCAGTAGCGGACCAGGCAACAGATGTTGACATCCACAAGATAATGCTCGAAGGACTTAAGAGACTTCTTGAGGGCTGCGGTGAGACCCTGATTAGTGGCTGGGAGATAGCATTTGAGATCATCGATAGTATCTTCTTGAGAGGGAGATATGCCGACGGAGGTATGTCTAGCACCGATGGCGAGTCCCTGATACTCGCAACGCGGTCTAGCAAGCTGATCAGGTCTGCATTCAACTCCTTGCAACTGATCTGCTCTGACTTTCTTTCTTCTTTACCAAATCCTTGTTTCCTTATCCTCGTTGATACCCTGTATAAATTTTGTTCTCAACATGATGACCTAAATATCGCCTTAACTGTAAGTCTGACCAACTATCCTCTGGCGGCCTGTCAGATTCCTAACGAGCTTCTTTCCGCAGACCGTCACGTTCTTCTGGGTTCTTTCAGACTTCCTCTCCGGTAAAAGCAAGTCGCTTCCCATCACCGACGACCTCGTTGGAAAGTCGGATGAATCGGTTCTGGTAGAAACCGCGGCCCGCGCAGAAACTGGAGCTTCGAATGCCGCCTTGTGGATGCTTCTCCTTCTAAGGTTAACCACTGTGACTACTGATGAGCGTCTGGAACTCCGAAATAGTATGCTATCGTGTCCGCTTATACCATCGTCCTTGTACTAATGCATTTAGGCGCTATCCAAACGCTATTACGTATATTCGACGCTTATGGAGATAAGTTAAGTCCCGAGGCGTGGTCCGTTTGCATCAAGTCCGTCATCTTCCAACTGTTCTCATCTGTCGAGAAACAGTTAAGAAGCGTTGACGGACCGGAGGTTAATAATCAGTATCGTCGCGATTGGTATGATACGGCCGTCGTAATCCTCAGTGGGATTTCGGACCTCCTCGCAAACTATCTGAGTGTACTGACAGCGCATCCGACTTTCAATTCTTACTGGCAGCAGCTGCTCGGACACTTTGCTACCTTGCTCGATTTCCGAGTGCTGGAAATAAATACGGCTACATTCAAAGCTTTGGCCCAGATTCTGTCACATAGTCAGGGTGGCGCGAAGCAGAATTTCAACAAGACGACACTGGACCTTGCATGGGATCTGTGGTCTCGCGGCGTTCCCTTTGCCGACGCCATGCAGGAGAAAGACAACAAGACCACAGACAATCAGAGTTGCTTGTTGGCCTATGTTGCAGCTTTACGGGAAGTGTATCGCCTTATTCGGGTTGATCTCACCGTCGAGCACGTACGCAAAATGTTGGCACTCCTATATGAAGCCACCCAGATGGCGTCGCCCGGCGCTTTCGTCCATGACGTCGACTATACCACGCCACTACAGGGGCAAATACTGGATGTGCTGAAGAGTGTCCGGACGGATGTCGGGGGTGCACCAGCTGCGCTCGTATCCCAAACATCCGAATTTATTTCGCTGGCCTTTGCTGACACAGACACAATTGCGGAGTCTGGCAGAACGAAGCGCACCTATGTTGCGATGTCGAAAGCTAGTATGGAGATATTGCAATCCTTGATAACCGACCATGCTTCCGATCCAGACATCTACCTCAGTGGTGCCTTCTTATCAGCGCTAACTTCCCTGTCGAAGCCAATTGTACTGAAATACCAGTTCCCGATCGTCACCAAAAGCGTCCAGCCCTGGAGACAAGCAACCACATCTGTGCTTGCCATCCTGCAAGCTACCTTGCCCCAACTACGCGTCCTAGACATCCCGCTGCAAACATTACAAGGCATCTGGGAGATGGTCGTGACAATTGCCAACGGTATCACTAATGCTGATTGTGATGGGGCTCCAGATAAGATGGATATCAAGGATGACGAAGCCTTCGACATCTCCTCATTCTCCAAGCTGCGCGATCTTATCCTGCCGTCTCTGGGTGCCGAGGTCGTGCCCGAAAAGACGCGCAGAGTCTTTGCGGAGAGCCTCTTCCGGATGTCCATAGTCCACGCGCCCGCACCCACGGAACACCCCATCGTCTATAGAAATAGCGACAATGATGTGGTCGGCCTGGGGGACCTGTACAAGACCCGACGCGGACACACCATCGACCCACCCCCAACGAAGCGCGACAAAATGTGCTACGTCTGCCTAGACGAGCTGTTTTCATTAGTCTCAAGCCATGACGAAGCCAGTACGCCAAGCATCATGGTCGAACCGCCCACGCCCGGCTTCCCACCTCCGAACTTCGGACAGTCATCCTCCAGGTCCGCCAAAGACCCGGAAACGCCACACGCGCTGTGCGTCCGGCTCGCGCGCACCGCAGCGCCGTACCTGATCCTGCGGGCGGCGCTCACGCTGCGCGCCTACGCGGCGGACCAGCCGCTGCGGGGCCGCATGCCGCAGCCCCTCAGCCAGCGCCGGGAGCTCGCGCGGATCCTCGAGCGGCTCGTGGAGCTGCGCAGCGAGCCCGGTGCGATCACCGATGTGCTGCCTGGGGCTGCCGGGAGCGAGGGAACCCACCGCAAGCACCTGCTCCGGCTGTACCCGCTGCTCGTGAGGGCTGCGGGCGTCGCGGGTGCTGGCGGCGACGCCGAAGTTCTGGAGTTGTTGCGCGCCGCCTTGGAGGTTGTTGGTGGGGAGTTGGGGGTTTAGAGGTGGGTTGGAATCGTGTTGTGAGTGAGGGGAGAGGTGTAGTACGTGTGCGTGTATGCTACGAGTAAGAGATGGTATGAAGCGATTGAGACCTATCTGCACTAATTAGAACACGTCGTTGCAGAATCATGTCCTGGGTTCGGACTAGATGACTTTTACGCTCAGCGGACGAGTTTATCGGCACGCCTCCATTCCCGTCCAACACATATCATCACTAAATAGCCACCCCATTAGCTTTGTCCACAGAGATAGTAGGCAAAACTGCCCATCACATTCACATCTTCAACTTCAACAGTTTGGTTGTGATAGACGGAGTGTAGATGTAGTATAATCGGATTCTGTACATAAAATACATGGCTTGAATGAAGGCCACTACCTAACCCTACTAATGTAAACAATGTCTTTCTCAACGCCATGCTCGCTCTCTCCCCTTATGTTCGCCCTTTTAATATTCCCGCCCCTTTTAGTATGCTATGCTTCGTGATGTTTTATCGGTGGGTTTGATTTGCCCTGTTTCATGGGTTGGTTGACCCGACTGATTGGTCTTCAGGGATGGGGGTGTGAGTGTGGGTTTGGGTTGAGCTGAGTTGGGTGGTACAATGGATGATGATGCTGCTTAGTCCTCTGCTCTCTGTTTCCCTCCCTCTGCTCTTCTGCTTTATGATCTGTCTCCTCTTCTGCCATTTGCGGTGGGTGTCAGTCTCGACGGTTACGGCCTATCGATGCTGGACTACCGCCGGGGCTCGAGACATACTCGTCGATCGCGCATCCCTTCATGCGCCCGTAGCTAACGATGACCTCTTCACCTCACCTCTTGCCAGCCGTCTGGTCGAAAGAATCCAACATGGAACCCACGACACCCGAGTCAGTCTGCCTAGCCTTCTCCTCGGGCGACTGCTCGCCGCCCTTTTCGACGACGCCGCCCTTCTCGAGGGCCTGGCGCGCGAGAGTGCGGCTCTGCGCCTCGCCGACCTTGCCGTAGACGCTGAGGCCGGCGGCGATCATGCCGCCGATGTCGCCGACGTTCCCGGGGACGACGACGGCGGTGCTCTCGCGCGCGAGCCCAGCGAACGCGTCCACGTACTTCTCGGCGACGCTGAGGCTCACAGCGCCGTGGGCCGCGGACCCGCCCTCGGCGATGCTGCGGGCCACGGCGTCGATCCCCCGCGCCGTCGCCCGCGCCTTGACTAAAATGGCCTCGGCCTCGCCGGACGCGCGATTGATCTGCTCGGCGCGCAGGGCCTCCGACGCTAGAATCACGGACTGCTTCTTGCCCTCGGCGATGTTGATGGCGCTCTGGCGCTGGCCCTCGCTGTCGAGGATCTCGGCGCGCTTGGACCGCTCCGCCGTCACCTGGCGGTGCATCGCCGCCACCACGGCCTCGGGCGCGTGGATGTCCCGGATCTCGTACCGCAGGCACGTCACGCCCCACGCCTGGGCCGCCTCGTTGATGGCCGCCGTGATGTTGGTGTTGAGGGCCGCGCGCTCCTTGAGCACGTGGTCCAGCGTCAGCTGGCCGATCTCGCTGCGCATCGTCGTCTGCGCCAGCTGCGAGATGGCGTACTCGGCGTCTTCTACGCCGTAGCTGTGTCGCGGTCACGCCCGTCAGTACTTCGCAGAGAAAAGAAGGGTAGGACGGCGCGGCGGAGGGGGAAGGAAGACACGTACCTAGCCTTGTAGGCGTCGAACACGCGGGTATATAGCACGCCGTCGAGCTCGAGGGTCACGTTGTCGGCGGTGATGGCGCTCTGGCTGGGTATCTCGATGGCGACCTCCTTGAGGCTCTTGACGTAGGCGATGCGGTCGATGAAGGGCACGAGGATGGCCAGTCCCGGCTCGAGGATCCGGTTGAACTTGCCCATGCGCTCGACGATCCACGCCGTCTGCTGCGGCACGAACCGGATCACCGTGTTCGCAGGCAGCGAGGGCCGCTGGAAGTACGACGGCGGGATCGAGCCCAGCGAGCCGCCGCCAGGGACTGCCGGGTTTCGCGCGCGCGGCGTGTGGTGGAAGCTTCTCGCGCTCGGGAGTAGTCGCCGTCGTCGCTGCTGTTGTTCATGTTGCTGGAGCGTTTGTTGTTGCTGTTGCTGTTGCTGTTGGCCTGCTACTACGAGGGCCGGGCCGGTGGCCAATTGGGCCTGCTTTAGCCCTCGCCGTACGACGGGCAGCAGGACCTTCTCGTTTCTTGCCGCCAGCGACATGGCTTTTTTTAGTCTGTTCGGTTGCGCAGGTGGATTGGCACGTCGTCTGGAGGGGAATTTGGAAAGAAAGCTGAGCTGAGCTGCGGCTGGAAGCTGTAAATACTAACGTGGGTGCTACTGTACAGTAGACTAAGCAATGAGGTAATGATTGATTATATTTTGCGGGGCTGTTGCTTTTTTCTGGTGAGTTCCACCGTTTCTCTTTAATACGTAGGCAATGAGTTTAATAAGTATACTACTTATATCATCTCCCTTAGTTTCTATAATGTTGTACTTATTCATTATCCCATGAAAAGCGTCCCTTTCAGTTTACTTGATTTTCGATTTAATAATCTCTTACCCTCTAAATATACTTGCTGGTATGAGAGTCTGAGACTCTGGGTACTTACCCCGAAAAGGACTTGCGTTAGGGATGTTGGGGTAGCGGGGAAGCCCCTGAGCCGGAATCACGATTCGGCTTCTCGGTCTATAAACTACTAGCATGCTTAGAGGCGCCATACCGGCGCAAGAAACGAAACAACAATGAATTCAAATTATCGCACGCCCTGACCACATAATCATAGTTACATGGCAATTTGCGCAAAGTCCTAGGCCCCTTCCATAGGACCAAAGATCCAGCTAGGCACCGTGCCAAGGATAACATCACGCTCCTTGTAAAGGCCGTCGACCAGCCTGTTAAACCAGGTAGCCATGCGCAGAGCAGCCTTGGCCGCCTGTATCTCGACGATCGGCCACGCGCCCTCGGCGTAGCCACTGGTCGCGAGGTCGGTCCCGTTGAAGATTTGACTGTAGACGTAGTCACACGTCCACTCGTTCGTGTCGCGGGCCCAGGCCATCGCGCACTGCAGCGGTGTCGATGGATTCGTGCAGGTAACCCAGTCGCTTGTCGGGGTGAAGTAATTGTCCAGCTTGATCCTCTTCACCATCTTTTCGAAGAAGGGGCGAATGGTCTCATTACCAAATCTCGTGACGTTGGCAAGGGAGTAGATGATCTGGCCATCCCAAACCTAACAGCCGATCTAGGTCAGTATAATGCAGGGTCAAGATACTGGCGCGGCCCGCAGAAACCATACCGCGTGAAGGTTGGTCTCGACGCCTCCGAACGTAACGGGGAACCCGTTCCCGCCAGCCGCGATACCGCTAACGTGCAGTGGCTGCGCGATGTCGCTCGTGAAGTGCGCTATGAACTTCGCGGCGTTGGCACACGTCGCGTTCTCGCCGTGACTAATCTTCCCGAGCTTGGCATCCTTGATGCAGGCCTTGAGGATCTGCGTCTGGTTCGTCATCGCGCTGATAATGCAACCCGCCTTGGTGCAGTCGCGATAGTAGTGGACGTTGCAGAAGTTCGGCGGGTCGTCTGCAGGGTCGATGTAGTGCCACGTGTTGGTATACTCGCCCTCGTCCGTCTTCCGGTACGAGTCGGCCCAGGCGGCGACGCGGCCCAGGCTCCCTTTGGCTTCCGGCTCCAGGAGCTGCTTGAGAATCACGCGCGTCCATGGCGTGAGGAATTCCTCTGCGGCATATCCGATCTGTTGGTGGACTGCGGATCTTGTAAGCTCTTCGCGCACTCCAACTTTCTCCGGATAGAAGCTTACCATCAGTATTCCATGCCAAGGTCGGCGTGGCGGTGAGACCAACTGCGGCTGCGAGTTGGAAAAGACGCATTATGGTCCCGCAACTCTCACTTAGGGTTCTGAAAAGAGACGGTCAACTCGCCAGAAGAGGAAATAGATCAAGTGTATCCCGACGGGCGGAAGGGTACACGACCATTTTGTGCGAGAGGAGCCGCAATGCCGACCTCTGGAGTCACTTGCCGCAACCGCACATTGTAAACGATAATGACTATGATCTAGGCTCATCCCGCCTGCTATGCGCGTGGAGTTATTGCAAAATTCTTCGCGCTTGTTTATCGCTACTTGCCTCATCTGAGAAATCTAGACGGAGATTGGCGGATGGCTGGAGAGATATGCAGGGTGTGATGCTGCCAGTCATCGCCGTTATTCGCTGGCGCCACAGCCCCGGAGGCCCTTCCCCAGGGCCTGGTTAAGGGACCTTACTGATCTGGTTAGGCGCCATGGCGGGTCCCCTGCAGCCGGCGCCGATAGCTCGGAGCCACTGCCTATTGTAACCTGCGAACGTTGTGCTCATTTCTACTCCTATCCTCACCGGCCTCGTCTTTAAGCAATTCCGGACCTGATAACAGCATCAATAAAATCTGTGATAGCCTAAGTACACAGTCTTTGACTGAGATACCATTGTAGGTTTTGTGCAACGCCGGTTTCTTGAGAGTAGTATGTGTAATAGCTTCCCGTTAGAGTACCCAAAGACCCAGAGTATCCAAAGAATAAGAAAGATCACGAAAAGCCAACACAGAAACGACTACGCTAGGTGTCATCGTCATTCGCAGTAATACTATCGTAAAGGGTGAGGGGAGAGGGGAAGCAATGAGCTGGGAGACATATTTATATAGACAGTATGCAGGGACATCTTAGGCCTGTAACAAGGATAGGTCCATTGAGAACTCTTCTCAGACAGTAAATGTTGAGCTCTGTGCTATGCCACTCAGCAGCTATGATTGCCGTATCGACCTGGCATAAAGCACGGTTGGCAGACTGAAAGCTATCGTAAGTGTCGCAGAATAGGGGTCACTTAGTCATCAAGCCCCAGGGAGCTGTAGACGCCTCACAACAACGCTGTTATGGGGCTCCCTTCACTATATATAAAGCTTCCTAGCTACCATTCTTTAAATTCCTAAATTATCCATAATAATTTACGCTTTTTATATTTTATATAACCTTTTCCCGCGATTAACTGTAACGAACCTGTCATACATCCACCTGGAGATATAAGCAGTATCCGAAATGGGGGTTTTTGATTTATAAATAACAATAGTATAATAAATGGGATATTTGTTAAAAAAATTTGTAAATTTTTTTTTAACTAAAAAACGGTATAGTTGCTTTTAGTTAAAAGTTCAAATTAATAATTAAGGAACGAAATTAAATAAGTGCTATTTATATAAAAAACCGATCGTTATATTTTTATCTTAAATTTTAATAAATATGCTTAGGATTTATGTAATTTAAGTAATTTAGTAAATTATTTAAATTATTTAGTTTTTAACGGGAAAAGTTAAACTTTTTTTTTTCCGAACTTTAGTCGCTTAAAACCTACGTTAAGTTTTAAAAGTTAGTTTCCTTAAAATAAAAACTTTTATTTTTATATTATAATATTATTTTCCTTTTTTAAGGATTTTTATCCTTAAGATAAAAACCGTAAGTATTTTTTTTATTTTTGTTAAAAGGGTAATTTTTTAATTAACTTTATTATAATAGGTCGAATTAAAAAGGGGAAAAAAAGTTACGTTTAAATTAATATAAATCTTATATTAATCGCATAAAATTTATTAAAAAATTTAATTCCAAAATTATTCCTTATTCGAATTATGTTTATTTTAAAGAAATTAAATATTTTTACGTAATAAATATTTTAAGTTATAATTGCTATATTTATTATTAACGTTTAACGTATAACGTACTGGAAATAAACTTTTTATCGAAAATTAAGAAAGAATATAATTATTTACAAAAAAAATAACGTAAGATAAAAAAAACCTTAATTATTTTATTTAATCGTTTAAAATGGTTATATTTTTAATAAAATATTTTTTTAAAAAAAACCGTCGTTATTTTGAAAAAAAATTTCGAACGGGATTAATAAAAAAATTAAAAAAAGGTAAAAAAAAAAACGTCGTATAAAGGCGGAATAAACGTAACTTATTTTTAAAATAAACGTCATAATAAAGGCGTTTATTTTTTTCGGATAAAACGTTAAAGGTTTGGATTTAAATAAGGGACCGTTATTACTTACGATTTTGGCCGTATTAAAAATAATCGGTTAGGATTTTATCGGTAAAAGTTTTTAATTAGGTTTATCGTATTTGTTAAATACTTAAGTAATTTTTATATATTATTTTTAGGTAAGTAATTTATTTATTTAACCAGGTACTAAATTTTATTTTTAATTATTTTAAAATTTAATATTTTTTCGATTTTATATTTATTATGGTTTTGTTCGATTTTAAAATTGTTTTTTAAGCGGAATATTTTTTAAGGTTAATTTTAATAAGGAAATATAAAATATAAGGTATATTTTTATGGTTTTGAGTAATAATAATTTGTAATTAATTTTCGAAATAATTTTTTTAATTTTAAACGGATTAAATTTTTTAAAATTAATTTTATCGTTATGCTTTTTTATTTTAATTTAGAAAAAGTTCAACGTTACGTTTTATTTTTGGCGTAATAAATTAAATTTTTTTTTTCGTTAAAATTAATTTCTTAATTTTTTTATTATAATATTAAGCCATTTTTTATTATAAAAATTATAATTTAATTTATAATCGGGTTTATATTATTTTAATTTTTATTATTATTATTTTTATTTATAAAATTATAACGGTAATAATTAATATTTTACGTATTAATTATTTTAATCGTTAAATTATTACGTTATATTTATATTTTCGTTAACGGATATATTATAAATTATTTATATAAATAATAAAAATTTAACTTAATTATTTTATTAATAATTAACGTAATTTCGAAAATATTATTTTAAAGTTTAATTTAATTATTTTATTTAATTATTTATTTAAGAATAATAAGTATCGAAAATTTAAGTTTAATATTAATTTATTTAAAAAAATTAATACCAAATTTAGATATAAAAAATTTATTTCGATTAAAAATAATTTTTTTAATATTCCGTATTTATCGAAATAATATCGAATAAAAACGTAAGTTAATTATTTTGCCGTTATAATTTTTTTAAAAAATAAAACGTATTTATATATAATAAGTTTATTAATAATTACCTATATTATATTATATTTAATTCCGATAACCGGATTTTTTAATACCAAAAAATTAATAATAAAATTTTAAGTTATAATATTTTATATTTTATTAAGTATATTTATAAATTAAAGTAAATTATACGGTTTATAAAAAATTATTTTAACCTTATTATAAACGTTATAATCCTTAATTATTTATTTAATTATCTGGTAAAATTTTAAAAAGTTATATTTTTTTTAAAATCGTTTGGTAGTTTTAAATATTTTTTGGTATTTATATAAAAAGTTTTCGTAAAATTTTTTAACGAATTTTTTTCGTTATTAACGGGAGATATAAATTTTGCCGCAAAATAATAATTAATTTTTATTAATTTTTTTTTTTAATTATTTAATTTTTTTTGTTCCTTTAAATTATAAAAATTTTTAAATTAAATTAATTTTTTTAAAATAAATTATTTTAAGGTTATATATAATTATATTATTTTATCGTTTTTACGATATAATATTTAAATATATCGTTTAGAAATTTTTAAATCGTAATTTTTTTTTCGGCTTAAAATATTTATTTAAATATTTTTTTTATTTTTAATATAATAAATTTTAAAATTAAATTTGGATAAAAAAATTATTTAATTTTTATAATATTTATTTAATTTTTAAATAATTATAAATTTAATTAAATTTTTATAGTTTACATAAATATTAATTTTTTTTTTGGTTTTATTAAGGAATAATTTTTATTTCTTAAAAATTAAGATAATCGTTAATAACTTTTTATCGTAAATAAAATATTTAAATTTTATATTTTTAAAAGTTTTAGAAAAGTATATTATTTTTTATTATTTTTTTATTATTTTTTAATTATTTTAAAATTATTTTAAAAGCGTAATTTGAAACGTTTGTTTTAAGTCGTTTTTTTTATTATAATTTAATAACCTAATTACCGGAACGTTAATAATTTTATCCTTAATTTTTTAAAAGGTTTTTTTTATTTTTTATTTTTTAAAAACTTAAATTCTTTTTTAACGTATTCTTTAATAGTAAGCTTAGTTAAAGGCCTAACAAATTTGTTATAATTTTAAATTAAAAATCGTACGTAACCGGTAAATTTTAAAAATTTACGGATGTTAATGGTAATAATTTTATTAAGAATTAATTAATTTTTAATAACTTTTAATTTAAAATTTAAAATTTAAATGTATTCCAAAATAATAATAAAACTTAAAAAGTTTAATTTTTAGGTATATTAAACGTTTTTTTTACGTTTATTAGTAAGTTAGCTTTTTTAAAAGTTTTTAATATTTAAATTACGTAATTTTTATATTTTTTTAAAATTTTTAAATAAATAAAAATATCGTTTAAATAAACGAAAATAAATTTGTTTAAAAATTTTCGTAAAATAATAATAAATATATGTTAAAAGTTAATTAAAATATTAATTAAATCTTATGGCATAACCTTATATTTGTAATATTTATAACTAATTTTAAAAATTGTTTTTTATTTTTCGCTTTTAATTATTCGAATTAAGTAATAATTCTTTAATGATTTTAAGGTTATAAATTATTTGATTTTATTACTATTTTTTTTATAATATTTATTAACGTTAAAAAATATTTATTTTTAACGGTAATATTATTTAATTATCGATAATTATATATTTATCGATATATAAAATTTTTATTTTTATTAATTTTAATTTTATTATTTATTATTTTTAATATTATTATAATTAAATACCTTATAAATAATTCGGACTTTTAAATATAACCTTTTTTAAAATTTCGTTAAAAGTTTTTTTAAAAAGTTTTAATTTTTTTAAAGTTTATATAATAAATTTAATAAAACTTTAAATGAAATTTTTTTTAATAGGAATTTTATAATTTTATTGGTTATAATTAAGTAATTTTTTTCGGGTTCGTTTTTTAAATAGCTTTTTAAACCGTCGATATTCGGGGGGTATTATTATTTTTAAGTTAGAAACTTTAGCTTCTTTAATTATATAATAAATTTTATAATTTTTTTTAAAAATTATTTTATAAAAACGTTTATTTTTTTTAAATTAATCCGTAAGTTATTAGAACGAAATTATAGCATTTTTAAAATAACGTCGTATTTTAAAATATCCGTAATATTAAAAGTAATCCGTTTTAAATATTTTTATATTTGGATTATAAGTTTTTTTATCTTTCGGAAAATTTATCCGTTATCGTAAATAAATAAATTTTTATTAACGGTACGTAATTTATATAATTATTATTTATATTTTTAAAAAATTTAATATCGTTTAATTATTTTAAGAAAAATAATTTTTTTTTGTTCCGGAATCGATTATGGTATTAAACGTTTTATTTTTATAATAAATGAAAATTTCGATTTAATTTCGTATTTTTTTTTTGTTTTATATAAAGTTTCGTATGTAAAAATTTTTCGGTACCTTATTTTCGAAAACCTTAATAATTTTTTAACTGATATATTTTAAGAACTAAAAGACGTTTTTATTTACGTATTTTCCTTGCCGTATATTTAATATAATGGTTATTTATATATTTAAATTATTTTTTGTTACCGAATTAATATTTAAAAATAAATTTTTTTTTTTTAGTTTTTTTTTAAGTTTTATATTTTGTAAATTATTAAGTTAAAAAGGTAAATTTCCGAAAGGGGTAATTTTATAAAAAGAAATCGTATTTATTGTAAGGTATTAACGCGTAATTTAAATATTTTTACGTTATAACCTTTTAATTTTATTTTAATTTAAGATATAAGTAATAAGATTTAAGGTAATTTAGTTATTAAAGAATTTTTATATATTTGCATTTATCGTTTAATTTTGTAAGCGTTTCCTTATTATACTTTAGCCAAAAATCGTTATTTTTTTTGATACGTAAATAAATAAGGTAATTATTATTATAGTAAGCAGTAAAATATAAAAATCTATATTCGTTTGTTAGTGGCTAGGGTTTGGGATATATCGTATATTCCGGAAGTTCGTAAAGCTCCGTAGATAATTGTTTATAGTTACCGAAACTTTTTCGTAATTAACCGTTTTGGTCGTATATTTTATATTCCTATATATTGAAATAATAAGTATATTTTAACGTAATAATTACCTTAAAGCTAGTTTATCTTAAATAATATTTATAAATTTTGGCTGTAATATTTTGATAAATAATATAATTTTTATAATCTAGGTCGTTATTTTTAATTTTTGTTACAGTACAGGAACAAGGGTTCCTGTCTTGAAGAAACCGGCCTCCGGAACCTGGTATGGGCTCCTTACGGCTGATCTTCGGATAAGGAAAAGCTTGGCTTTTTCCGCGCCAAGATATAGTGATCTGGAGGATTTAGATAATCTGGGACAAATCCTACAGATCCTACAGATTTACGATATATTTATTAAATTTAAAATAGATATATAACGAACAAGTTTCTTATATAAATAATACTTATTTAGTTTTCGTTCCTTAATTATTAATTTAAGTTTTTAACTAAAAGCAACTGTACCGTTTTCTAATTAAGGAAAAAGTTCGCAAATTTTTTTAACGAATACCTTATTTATTATGTTATTATTACTTACAAATTAAAAATCCTTATTTCGGATATTACTTATACCTCCAGGTAGATATATAACAAATTTGTTTTATTTTGATAGCTTTTTAATTAATAATTAACGAATAATTTAAGGCCTAGTTGGATATAAGCTTTTTTGAATTTAATGAAAACGATATTATAAAACGACGTTTAATAAATAAATAATATATTCGATTTTCGTTATTAGTTAATAAAAAATCGGTAACCGGATTATATAATTTACCCCTTATTAAAAAAGTTCTTTAATTAATCGATAATATGATATCTGTAATTATTAAAACTAAAAGCCAAAAAAAGTTTTTTTTTAATAATAATTAACCCCTGCCCTTAAGGAAATAAAAAAAGTTATCGAAATTATGTTTGAAAAATCCGACTAAAAGGAGGAGGAAATTGAAAAGGTTTTTGTTACAAAATTAGGAAAAGGAAAAAAAAGGGAATTTACGATTAACTAACGGCTGGACTTTGTAACCGAAAAGGTTATAAAATTCTAAAAGGAAAACGTTAAATTGGTCCAATAATTAAAAAAGGTTTCCGTTTTTTTAGGAACCGTTTTCCGATTAAGGGCCCCGGTATTTTTCTTTGAAACATTTACCCCTTACCCGCAAATTTTTACCTTTTTCTTATTTAGCCAAAACCGAAAGGGAATTGTACCCTTTCCTGCTTACTATAGGATACCTGATATTAAAGGTTACAAATTAATTGCTTTTAAACCTTACGATAAAACCATTAACGTAAAAGGATTTTTAGTTAAGGCCAGATTTTACCTTAAGTAATATGAAAGCTTCTTAACTGAAAATTATTAAAAAGTTATGGTTATATTTTAGTTATTTGCTAGAAAGGTATTTAATTAATTTAAACCTATTTTTAGTAATTATTTAACGAATTTTTTTAACGGCTGTTTTAATGTTACTCACTATATTTTCAGCGATTATGGGAACTTCGAAAAACGAATACGAGCTTTATATAAAGATGTGGACAAATAATAATATACGGTTAAATAAATGTATAAATTTTAGCAAATTACGTTAGCAGCCAAGTATACGATTAAGTTTAATTAATTCGCGGTTATTTTTAAGCTTTTATAAGATACGTTATTTTTTTTTATTATGACGGCCTGAAAAAATAAGTTAAAAATGAAATATTTAGGGTACCTAAGATGGGCCTTTTTAAAAATTATATAAATAAAGTTATTATTATTAATTAACGTATTTTCGATCGATATTTTAAAAAGAAAGATACCGGTAAATGAAATGGTAATAAACGTTCTAGTAGTAATAAGAAAATAAAGGATAGATTTTAAAAGGAAGTTAATATTATTTTAATAGAGTTTAAGAAAAATAAAATTAAAGTTAAATGTTTTAATTATGGTAAAAAGGGTTATTTTAAAAACGAATGTTACTTTTTAGCGAAAAGGGGAAATTTCTAGAAAAATTTTTAAAGGGATAAGATTTCTTAGCCTAAGAAAAAAATTCGCGTGGCCGAATGAAATATAAATAATAAGGATAAAGATAAAAAAGAAGTAAGCGTTATTTTTATTAATTAAGAATTTATTATTGTTATAACCAGCAGGGTTAGAAATAATAACCCAGATTATAAAAATTGTATTATTTATAAAAGCGTTATGGCTAAAGTTTGCAAATATTATCCAGGACGAATAAGTTTTAGGGTAACTATTGCGTTAAAATATATTTGTTACCTTAATATATAAGATTATAAAATATACGATTAAAACGGTTAGTTACGAAAAGGTTTCGATAATTATGGATAATTGTCCCCCGAATATTATATTTTGCTAAAATGTATAATATATCCGAAATCAGCAAATAATTATAAACTTTTGCAATTTACCGTTTGTTGTAATTATAACTATTTTATTTATTAATGTGCCAAAAAAGATAATAGCTTTTGGCTAGGATATAACGAAAAAATACCTATAAAACCAGACGATAAATGTAGATGTATAAAGGTTTTTTAATGGCCAGATTACCTTAGGTTTTATTACTTATATCCCGAATTAAAATAAAGTTAGAAGGTTATAACGTAAGGATGTTTATGTTACGTGCTAGTATTATGCGATAAATACGATTTTTTAGTTATAAAAGTACCCTTTTCGGAGGTTTATCTTTTTGACTTAATAATTTGCGAAATATAAGATTTAAGGAAAAGTTAAAAAAAGATAATTATTTTTAAGTGCCAATTCGGTAACAGGAAATGGTTTAAGTATATGGATAATTATTGTATTAAGTATGCGGCCCGGAAGGTACGTAAATAGAGATGTTTTTTAGCCCCCAGAGCATATTAGTTAAAAAACGGTAAAGGTTTTCGAAAGTAAGGTACCGAAAAGCCCTTATATATAAGACCTTATATAAGGCAAAGAAAGGAATACGGAATCAGATCGAAATTTTTATTTATTACGGAAACAAAATATTTAACGCTATAATTGATTCCGGAATAGAAGGAAATTTCGTTTCCTTTAAGGTAACCGAAAAGTACCGGATCCTTTGGAAATATAAGGAATAGTTTTATAAGTTACGAACAGTAAATAAAAATTTATTTATTTATAATAATAATCGAATTTTCCGAAAAATAAAAAAATCCGAAATTTAAATATAAAGATATTTAAAACGAATTATTTTCGAGATTGCCGATATTTTAGGATACGATATTATTTTAAGAATATTATAGTTTCGTTTTAATAATTTACGAATTAATTAAAAAAAGTAAATATTTTTATAAGAAAATTTTAAGAAAAAATTTTATAAAATTTATTACATAATTAAAGAAATTAAGGTTTTTAATTTTATAATAATAGTATCTTTTAAATATCGACGGTTTAAAAAGTTATTTAAGGAACGAATTTGAAAAGAATTACCTGATTATAATTAATAAAATTATAAAATTTTTATCAAAAAAGGATATTATTTAAAACTTTATTAAATTTATTATATAAACCTTAAAAAAGTTAAAATTTTTTAAAAAAATTTTTAACGAAATTTTAAAAAAGGTTATATTTAAAAATTTAAATTACTTATAAGGTATTTAGTTATAATGGTACCAAAAATAAAGGATGGCAAAATTAGGATCGATAAAAATGGAAATTTTATATATCGATAAATCCATAATTATCGATAATTTAACGATATTATTATTAAAGACGGATATTTTTTAACGTTAATAAATATTATGAAAGAAAATATTAGTAAGGTTAAATAATTTATAATTTTAGATTTGCCAAATGGTTATTATTTAATTCGAATAGTTAAAGGCGAAAAGTAAAAAACCGCTTTTAGGATTATTTACGGATATTACGAATATAAGGTTATGTTATAAAGTTTAATTAACGTTTTAGCTAGCTTTTAATATATACTTATTATTATTTTATGGAAATTCCTAAATAAATTCGTTTTCGTTTATTTGAACAATATTTTTATTTACTTGAAAATTTTAAAGGAATATAAAAAGTACGTTATTTAAGTTTTAAAAGTATTTAAAAAAGCTAACTTGCTAATAAATATTAAAAAGAACGTTTAATATATCCAGAAATTAAATTTTTTAGGTTTTATTATTATCCCGGAATAAATTTAGATCCAAAATTTTAAATTAAAAGCTGTTAAAAGTTGGCCGATTCCAAATAAGGTTATTATTATTAATATTCGTCAATTTTTAGGATTTACTAGTTACGTATAACTTTTAATCCAGAATTATGGCAAACTGGTTAACCTTTTAATCAAACTTATTACCAAAAAATACGTTAAAAAAGAATTCGAATTTTTAAATAAAGCTAAAATTTTTTTTTAAAAAATTAAGGATAAAATTATTAACGTTCCGGTAATTAAATTACCAAATTACAATAAAAAAAAACGACTTAAAATAAACGTTTTAAATTACGTCCTTAAAACAGTTTTAAAATAATTAAAGGATAATAAAAAATGGTACCCAGTTACGTACTTTTTTAAAGCTTTTAAAGATACAGAATTTAAATATTTTATTTACGACAAAAAGTTGTTAACGATTATTTTAATACTTAAAAAATAAAAACTATTCCTTAATAAAACTAAAAAATTATTTAATATTTATTTAGATTATAAAAACTTTATTCGATTTATAATTACTTAAAAATTAAATAAATGCCATAAGAATTAAATAGTTTTTTTATCCAAGTTTAATTTTAAAATTTACCATATTAAGGGCAAAAAAAATATCTAAACGGATATTTTAAATAAAAAAGGAAATTATAATTGTAAGACTTTTAAATAATATATATAAGTATTATATCGTAAAAACGATAGGATAGTATAATTATATATAACCTTAAAATAACTTATTTTAAAAAAATTAACCCAGTTTAAAAGTTCTTATAATTTGGAAAAATAAAAAAAAAATAGATAACTAAAGGGAAACGATAAAAACCAACTATTATTTCGTAACAAAATTTACATCCCTTATTAGTAATAAAAGGAATTCGTCAAAAAATTTTACGAAAATCCTTTATATGGATACCAAAAAATATTTAAGATTATTAAACGATTTTAAAAAAAATACGACTTTTTAAAATTCCGCCAAACCGTTAAATAAATAATTAAAGATTGCAATATTTATAATAAAATTAAGGCAGCTTGCCATAAGCTATATAGCTTATTCCAACCTATAAATATACCTAATAAAATATAGAACATTATAACTTAAAATTTTATCATTAGTTTTTTTATATCGAAAAATCCCGTTACCGGAATTAAATACGATACGGTATAAATAATTATTAATAAACTTACCAAATATAGGTACTTTTTACCTTTTAAAAAAACCGTAACGGCAAAATAATTAACCTACGCCTTTATTCGATATTATCTTAACAAATATAAAATATCCAAAAAAATCGTTCTTAATCGAAATAAATTATTTATATCCAAATTCGGTACCAGCTTTTTTAAGTAAATCGGTATTAAGTTTAAGTTTTCGATAACTTATTACCCCCAAACAAACGGTTAAACGGAACGATTAAATTAAACCTTAAAATAATATTTTCGAAATTACGTTAATCATTAATAAGATAATTAGGTTAAATTTTTACTATTTGCACAGATAACTTATAATACGTCCGTTAACGAAAATATAGGTATATCACCTTATATAACTATATATAAATATAACGTAATAACCTAACAACCAAAATAATTAATACGTAAGGTACCAGTTATTATTACGATAATTTTACGAATAAAAATAATAATAATAAAAATTAAAATAATATAAACCCGATTACAAATTAAGTATAATTTTTATAATAAAAAATAAATTAATATTATAATAAAAAAAAATTAAAGGATTAATTTTAACGAAAGGAAATAAAATTTATTTATTACGTTAAAAACAAAACGTAACATTAAATTTTTCCCAAATTAAAACAAAAAAACTTAACAACAAACTTAATTTCAAAAAACTTAATCCGTTTAAAATTAAAAAAGTTTTTTCGAAAATTAATTACAGACTATTATTACCTAAAACCATAAAAATACACCTTATATTTTATATTTTTTTTTATTAAAACCAACCCTGAAAAATGCCCTATTTAAAAAAAATTTCGAAATCGAAAAAAACGATAACGAATACGAAATCGAAAAAATACTAAATTTTAAAATAATTAAAGACAAAATCCAGTACTTAATTAAATAAATAAATTATTTACCTAAAGATAACATATAAAAACTACTTAAGCACCTAACGAATACGATAAACCTGGTTAAGGATTTCTACCGACAAAATTTTAACCGACCGTTTCCAATACGGTTAAGGTCGCAGGCGATAACGGTCCCCCGCCTAAATCCAAACCTACGGCGTTCTAATCGAAAAAAAACGTTTCCGTTATAACGTTTATCTTAAAAGCCAATTAAACTTGTTCCGTTTTTATACGGCGTTACTCCTTTTCCAACTTTTCCCGTTTTTCTAATTAATTTAATTTCAGCTTTTTTTTTAACATTTCCATAGCCCTTTTTTTAAGAAGGTTTTGCTGCAGTTGCAAACGTTATAACCGGCTAATAAATTCTTTCGTTTTTTTTTCCGCTGCCTTTTAATACGCCAAAAATTCGTCCTTAAATTTACGCTGTTCCTTTTGCAAACGCTTTTACGTTTTATTTACTTTTTTTAAGAAATTTATAACCAAAACGTTACAAAAAAACCGTTAATAACGAATATAATAATTATAAATTAAATATTTCAAAAAGTAAAAATAATCGGTTTTACTAAACCGAATATAATTAAAACAAAAAAAGGTTTTGATTCTAAAAATTCTAATTAAATTAATACGGATATTACGAATATCGCGTTAATTTTTGCGTAATTTCTTTTTTTCGTTTTTTTTAAAATTCGACCTATCATAATGAAATTAGTTAAAAAGCTACAGAAAACCCTTCTAATAAAATAAAAAGGTTACTTACGGTTTTTATTTTTGGAACAAAAATCTTTAAAAAAGGGAAATAATATTACAGTACAGGAACAAAAATTTCTGTTTTAAAAGAACCGGCTTCCGGAACCTAATATAGGTTTTTTACGGCTAATCTTCGGATAAGGAAAAACTTAGCTTTTCCCGCGTTAAGATATGGTAATCTGGAGGATCTGGATAATCTGGAACAAATCCCATAAATCCTATAGATCTACGATATACTTATTAAATTTAAAATGGATATATAACGAACAGGTTTTTTATGTAAATAATATTTATTTAATTTTGCCTTTTTAATTATTAATTTAAGCTTTTAACCAAAGGTAACTGTACCGTTTTCTAGTTAAGGAAAAAATCCGCAAATTTCTTTAAGAAACACCCCATTTATTATGCTATTATTACCTACAAATTAAGAACCCCCATTTCGGATACTGTTTATACCTCCAGGTGGATGTATACTAGGTTCGTTATAATTTTGTTGGTTATAATAATAATAAATTCCTAATTAACGGAAATAACGTTTACCTTTTTTTTTATCCTTATCTTTACTGTTTATGTTTCGTTCGGCCGTACGGATTTTTTTTTTTGGGTTAAGGAATTTTATCCCTTTAAACACTTTTTTAGGGATTTTCCTTTTTCGATAGAAAATAATATTCGTTCTTAAAATGGCCTTTTTTGCCATAATTAAAACATTTAACTTTAATTTTTTTTTTAAATTTTATTAAAATAATACTGGCTTTTTTTTTAAATTTATTTATTTATTTATTTATTTATTTATTTATTTATTTATTTATTTATTTATTTATTTATTTATTTATTTATTTATTTATTTATTTATTTATTTATTTA
>QJNX01000416.1:0-43012 GCA_004155925.1 Monosporascus sp. MG133 | reverse complement strand
CCGAATACCCTCCCCCCCCCCCTAACTTGAATACTTACCACAATCGGAGGTCGGACATTCAGCCATCACTATCGAGACTTGATCTCGACAATGTCCCAGCAGCCTGTAATACAGGTTGAAATGATTTAGGGGTATGCAAATTCACAGAATCACCATGGATCTAAAATCTCTAAGCAGGCGTGGACCAAGACTTCGAAGTCGCCAACCGAAGGCCGCCGTCCACTAACTAGATCTCCCCGACTGTAAACGAAACAACCCCCCCTTCTGTGCCCTTACTACACCACAAAAGCCGGCTAATATATCGCTGGTTGGAGCTTTTGGTGAGCCGCATTGGGCTGCTGAATGCTTGCTTACTATTTCTACTTGCAACCATTATTTGCGTTTTGGCCTCTAGGATCGCTCTGCAACGCCTGTTACGTTACAGGCTCGAGGTGGCTTCGAGGTATCGACAAAGTCGGCGAGGCCATCCACACTTGGCATTAAAGGTACCAGGTAGAACTAGCCTCCTAATAGAGATTCGCTTCCGTATATGCACAGAATATTCATGCGCCCAATAGGCTATCGAGATCATATACAACACGAGAGACTAGGTGCTTCATTATAATGTCCGTGAAATCATATCTCGTGCTCCGAGGAGTTCTTCCTAATCGCAAAGAACCAGTTTGGCGCCTCATTACTGCTTCCGAGTGACCCTTTCATCCAACAGGTGTCTTGGCCCTCGCGACTACCCCAGCCGGCGCCAACGCACACGCTATAGTTCGCGCAAGTGGCGATGCACTCCTCAACGCTCCCCAGGCCCGCAATGTCGACGTCAATCGTGGCTGCCGCTGTACTATCGGTGTCGTAGTCGACATCGCACAGGACCAAAAACGGGTCCTGGTCGAATACCGGTTGGTAAGTCGTTCCGTTCGCCTCCGGACACGTAAGTGGTATCGTTGGTAGAACCAATACAGACGGCGTAGGTGAAGCAGCCGTCGGTATAGTTGCTGTTCGTATTGTGCGACTAGGAAGTCTGGGTTAGCATAGTCTAATCTTATGCGCGACACAGGCGATGCTGAGGGGATTCACTCTTGATCGGTTGCATCCTCCGCCTCGTCGGGTACGCCGATGGACAACCCCAGGCTCAACCCAACCGCAAGTCCAGCGGCGACAAACACGAAGATCGGGCCGAAGATCAACCAAAACTTCTTCCTCGGCCCGCCCAAAATCGCGAAGGTCCTGTTCCCGTGGCCCGCGTGCGCCTGGGGCGGCGACTTACCGGTACGGGGGAACCTCGAACCGAGGTGCACGTTCCCGGTCTCGCTCACCGGCGAGTAGTCGGAGAACGCGCTCACGGGAGCCACCCAGTTCGCCGACCTGTTCTGCGAGCTGTCCGGAGTGTTCCACCTCCCTTTCTCGGGGACCGGCGGGGACTCCTTCGCGGGAACCGGGGGTGAGACGACGAGGCGTGGCGGTGACGACGGCCCGCGGATGATAAGGTCCAGACTCAGCGGGACGAGGACCGGCCCGTTGACGACCTCTGGGAGTTGCGATTCGGGTACGACTTCGAGGCCGGGCTGTGAGAGAGGCGATATCTGCTTAGGGGACATGGCATTGTCCTGGCACCAGGTGTGAAACGGTTTCGAGGGAAACACACATATTGCGAGGAGTCGCAAAAGCTAAGTATCGGGCAGCTGGAGTTTCGAGCAGAAGGAATGTCCGTTGCGCCCCGTTGAGATGGATGGCCGGTTACGTGGGATCTGATGTCATATAAGAGCGTTGCATTCGTGTTAGACGCGAGCCTTAGCCCCTGCAGGAACGGAATGACTGGCAGGTCTAGTCTGGCCTTGGCCGGAACGGGCGACACTCAGAAATGCATACTTATTTCATGTTATTCGTTGGCAGATTCACAACCGTATAGTAACAGCGCAGGTTTTCATATCGATTAAGTCATCCAACCAGGCGCTTTGAGAAAGACATCTTCTTTGTAAAGGTAATCTCAGAGGCTCTGGTGGTCTAGAAGCTCACTAGTATGAAACTCGTAGTATTTTGTACTTTTACTCTTCTGTATTGAGAGAATGCAACTCAGCTACCGGATGCAGATGTTGCTCAACTCCCCTTCCTCCAATCATTGAGCACCAACCACCGCTTCGCACGTGGCTCAGCAACGGCACTCTCAGCCTAGGTGCAACTTTATTTTAAGAATGGGAACATTCTACACAGTAAGATTGGCGGCTGATCCTCCTCCCTGCATTCCCCGTTCCCGAACAGGAACCCGAATTCGGTTAACGTTTAAATTTCCCAATCCCCGTCAACTGCCAGGAGCCGAAGGAATCTCTGAAATATAGCAAACCATCGCCAACTACCAATTCATTCGCTCCGAATGGCGTCAAGCGTAATTTACATTCCTCTAGGTATCTCCTACCAACTTTTGTTGTGCCGAAAGCGATTCGAATTCCCCGACAGGTTACCCGCTAACCAACCCTCTTTCAGCTACGCTCTCATCCACACTCTTCTGCCAAGAAGCCGCCCCCGATCTCAGATTTCATGTCGCGCATATCGTAGTAAGCAGATCGAGACACTTTGCCGTCCTGCAGCCAGGTCTTTCGTTTCAGGAAAGCGTTTTCCCAAGTACAGCCAACCCCAATGCCACGAAGCGTTACTACGCGGCGCGGGCGTATTCTACATATTGTCCAGTTGTTGCCTTGCCCTTGGGCTGAGGGGCTGACGCCCCCGGATCTTAGTCCCCCAATGATCCACGTAATCGCATCATTTACAGGTATGAATGGAGCAACCGGAACGCCTCGATTCTAGCCCACATGAGACCTATATTGGGGGCGACAAAGGAAGTAGTACCATCGGAAAGTCGCATTCGGAGTTCCTTGCCTGTTAGATAGATGCACCGTCCAAAATGATTTCCCATAGCTACCTGTCTGACGGATTGTTGGGGTCGGTTGCATTCAGTGTTGGCAGATTGGCAGTATGTTTCAAGCAGCTCTGCCAAAAAACAGCAGGTCGCATATCTGGCAAGCATCCTGCGATGCCGGATAATAGCTGACCATTTACGTTCCTTCCAGTTCTATCCGGTGCTGCGAGATTCCTCAGCTCTTGAACTCCCCCAGTTTTCGATCTGCTTATGTAGCCGCAGGTAGTGAGGCAAGTGAGGCTGGCGGGATGAACAGCCGAGGCTATCCTAGCGCTTAACTAGCGGCCTACGCACCCTGGTTAGGGGTTCCCCTAACTGTTAGCGCGTGTTCAAGGTAGACCTTTGCGTCTCTCACGATGACTTCACATGGAAAAACATAGAGAGCCTTACTAAAATTGCCTTTCCTGCGAAAATGCGGTGGCACTTGGTGACAATCTGCGGCGAGCATCGCATTGGGTCCAGATTTTCTACTATTGGGCTCAGTCGCTCACTTACGAGCAACAAGGCCACGGTACATTGGCGGCTCAAGATCAGGATGCGGTGGCTTAAACTCTTCGTGAAATCTCATAATATTTCAATCCTTGCGCTGGTTTCAAGTACGTATTGCATAAAAAGGCTTCAGATATGTTATGTTAGCTACGAATATGGCATGTCAGGTGCCACAGGGTGTAGGGGTAGTAATGCGTAATATCGAAACCGAAACCAAGGCCAAACACGTATAGCTTGCTTTTAATGGTAGGTGTTGGGCAATCAGTGCAATACACAAATATGATGTTACGTATGATTGTACGAGAGCGTTTTGGGGGATAAAATGAGAGCGATTTCTGGTTGTCTGGGTTGAAGGGGTAACCAGCCTGAGCGCTTGATAAATGGAAATAAGAGCCCGATCTTTCATCCGGACCTGCTGGGCCCAATGGCTCAGTGGTGACTCGACGGTGTGCTAATAAAACCTGTCTGTGGTTTTCCTAACGTCTTGGCAGGGTGTTCTTAAAGGCGTTCATCGCTGATCAAGGCGGAGAGTTTTTTGTCAATGAACACAGGTGATCTTAGGCAGGACTGTCTTTTTTTTTTTTTTTTTTGCCCCTTTTATTTTCTCCCCTACCTTGCATAATATTTATAAGTCATTAAATTGATTCAGGACTGAAATGGAGAGGAGTAAATAATTTTTTCGCTAAGTTCCTCTGAGTCTACTTGCTACTTGATAAATAAAATTAAGAGCCTCGCCTTCCAGCTGGACCTGCTGAGCTTGATGGCTCAGCGGTGACTCGACGGCTAGATAAAATCCCAGAGGCGCGGTTTATTCGTAGGTCAGCCTGGTTTAAGATGTTCTTAAATGTGTTCATCCCAGCGTCTATGGCCGAGCTTTTTTGCCAACCTTTGCAAAGGATGCGAGTTCGATCTTATATAAGAGAAGTTTTACTTTTTGGTCTTTTCTTTTCCTTTTATGTGATATTATCATTATTCATATATACATGAATGTTCATCGTAGAGTCAATATCTCTTCACGTCATTATCAGGGCATCTACCCCTATGGTGAGATTTCGACGAAGCGCATCTGAGAATTAGCAGCAGACGCTGAAAGCCTTGGGGCTCTTAAGCAGCATGAACCCAACATTTACAGACCATGTGTGTCATAGCAAGCAATCATTAGGTTACTCTAATGGAGGGCAACAGCCAACACACAGTACTACCAGCGGTAAGTGAGTTGACGATGTCTGCCGTCGGAGGTGACCTCGTGCAAAATACCCTGATCTTCGGCTTTTCTCAGTTGCTGCACTAGGCTTCCATAGATTATGTAGGTCTCCCACGGCACCTTGGTTGCTTGCTTTTGCAACACCACACTGGAAGAATATCACCATTTTATATCATTCTGGATCCCCTATCACATTCCTTTTTACAGGGCTCACCTGATTCTAAAATTCCGAACCAAAAGCAACGACCACTTACCTTTAACTACGTACATCTCGTCAGCAGCACATGCAGACAGCACAACACCATAGCAGAGAAGAGGTACTTCAGGCTAGGCTGAAACGAAGATGACATCAAGCAATCAGCAAACCGGAGCACCTGTAAGTCCAATATTTTCAGGTTCAAGGTACTAGAATTGTATAGCCCCTAAGAGGAAACACTCCGCTCCGCGATTAATTTTCACATTTAAAGAGGGGGCCAAGGGCCAGCTGATAGTCTTCACTAAATCCAAAAACCTTCGCCTTTTTAGAACACTTTTCCTTCACGTACTTAACTAACGCTATGATAAAATACTGGTGACCAGATATCGGTGTATGAGACGTACAGATTCAAAGTTGTCAGGGATATAAACAAAATAGCAGCCAATGCTTTTGCATTGCAAGCCTCTGACGACGGCGCTGTCAATCTAGGTCCCCGACTCGTATTCTTCACCGACGGGTCAGCGACATATCCTCGCCAACATGTTCTTGGCGCAGGTGTGACTTACAAGGACATGACCAGCGACTCTCCTTCATGGGTGGACTTCGCATACGGCGTGTTTGGCTCAGATGACTCGTCTGTGGCCGAGCTAATAGCTGTTAATTGTGCGATTTCTACGATTCTTAAAGAGAAGAAGAAACGTGGGAAAGCTCAGGTGCTCCCTCAATCATTCATTTTTACTGATTCCAAGCACGTCCTATGGCAAATTGGTAGTCTCCTGGAAGCGAAGTCGAACCCTAGTAATCGCCTCTGGAACCCGGCGATCAAAACCCTTGCTCGCAACCTTTCCCGTCTTGCCACTCGCGGAATCTCCGTCGAATTCCGCTGGGTAAAGGGCCACGCAGGCGTAAGAGGCAACACGCGCGCTGACAGGCTCGCGGCCCTCGGAGTTCGCTGGTGCTTGGCCCATCTCCAAAGGTCTAAAGCCTACAAGGACAATGAGGCTATCCTAACACCGCATACCTTGCCGGAAGATGACCAGGAGAGACCGGGGCTAAAGAAGCGAAAGGCCCAGAAGATAGAAGCGGAAGATGAAGAGATGCTGAGAGAAGCTGGCGAAGTCGCGGAGGAGCAACGAGTGGGCAAAAGAAGGGCGAAAAGGGTGAAGACGCAGCAACAAGGCGAAAAGGCCACAGGCGGCGTCATTGGGTGGACCGCCATAAATAAGTGAAGCGATCGGGAGCCCCTATTTTGGCTTGAATAAACTTTTACGACCCCCTGACAGACTTTAATTAACCCATGGTATCGAAAAGCCAACCCCCTTTCTTCGACAATAGAATTATAGCCCTAAAAGCGTCTGTTCCATTGGTTCAGAATGCTTTGGTTTCTCCTAGGCGTTTCATGAGTACTCGAAGGGGGAGACCCTCAGCCAGTGTATTAAAGATTTGGGTATCAAACAACAGACCGTATAGTGGTCGGTAGAAGTGAAGTACGAGCTCTAGCGCAGATTGGACGACATGGCCTACAGGGACGGCCGTTTCTGCGAGCAGAATGTCCGACTTCGGCGAGGTGATCAGTCAGCCATCGATAACAATACGGAGTGGGAGAGACGTCAACAAAAACGGCACTGATGCCGGAGACGACGGGATCAAGAAGGAACTTGATTTGGTGATCCAGTCAACGGAGGCAGACGAGGTACCTTCTGACGCATTTCGGTAATCAGTTGACGGCATGTACCGGGCAGCCAAGAACGGTGAGAAACCGGTCGAGCAGTCCCACCCAACGCCAGGAGGCAGGGCATATTATCCTATAACGGGAGGCAAAGCACTGAAGGCGCAATGGGGAAAGCCTCAGCTTCGGCCTCCACCGAAGAAACGTCGACAGTGTCGACGCGGGTCACGCCCGTAGCAAGCAAGAAGAGGATAAGTCCCAAGGGGCAAAAAGGCGAAGACGGAACGAGGGGCGCTATTGACTCGTAAGCAAGTCCTCGTAGTACCCCATGTCTCGCGCATACAATACTGCCAGGAAGTCGTTCGATCAGGTCATGGGATTCAGAGAGTACAGAGGCAGGCTATCCACAACCGCCGGGGACAGCCTCTTCAGGTTGGAGACTATGTTATGCTGCTACAAGAAGGGAAGACGGCCAAGCTGAAGCTGAAATGGCGATATCTCTTTATCATCAGCTCCCAAGTGGGAAGGAAATCCTCCGAGCTGGAGAACCAGGACGGCTGGAGAATACAGAACGAGTACCATGCAGACGCATTGAAGTGGTTCGTCCCAAGAACTTCCTTTTTGAGACGGTCAAGGCTAGATGGGTTCGCAAGAACAGTAGCTACACCTTTAGCATCATAAACCTAATAACCGGAAGAAGCCAATCATGGATGCTCTGAGCAGAACCTTCCTGGGCCTTCTAGACTGTTACACAAAATGGAAGGAAACTTTCATTCTTGTATCGGCCAGCTGGGTGACGCTCAACCAAGGGGTGGGCTTCCGTGCCCGAGTACCTGCCGCTAGAAGCGCTGGCAAGGCGGCGAGAAAAGTCGCAGGGTGGATCCCAATAAATGGGTGAGGGGCTCGCCAATGTACCTTTCTGGTTTGGGCAAAGCATCGTGAGTCCCTGTTTGGTAGTGCATAGAAGTCTCGTATTAGGATAATCGTGGATCCTGTTTTGATAATAGGATAGACAGGCATCACCTCGGCCAAGTTCGCGTTATCCAATTTGCATGATTAGGTACTCTGATGGACCTCGTTCAAGAACGATGTTTTGAACACTGTTCTCTTTAGACTCTTCAACGTCTCATTCCAACACACAATGGCCATCCTACGGACGTACATTTACGACACCACGATGTCGAAGTTCTTCGGGCCATCATAGTACTGCCAGGTAACACCATTCTCGGTCTTGAACGGGAAGGCAGAGGCGGGCCACATGTGATAGCCTATGGCCAACCTCTTGTCCATGATCTCCAGCATGCGGGAGTGGAGCGTGAGGCGGTAGTTGCCCTTGGTCTGGCCGGGGAGCGCCCGGTCCTGCTGGAACTGGAAATAGACGTGGTACCTCCCACATTCCGTCATGTCGACCTCCGGCAGCGCCTCCCCCGATGTCAGGTCCTCGTAGTCGCACCTCGTCATCCACCCGTCGGGGAACATGTACGAGCCGGGCAGCATCAAGTCGAAGCTCATGTAGCCGTGCTTGTCGAAGGGCGGTGTCGTGAAGGGGTGGGTGCTGGCTTCGAAGTTCGAGATGGAGAATTTCATGCTCGGGTGCGGGGGGTTGGGGGGTATCGTAACGTTACGGGTGCTGGCTTCCAAATTCGCGACATCGAATTTCGTGCTCGAGCGCTTATCCATCGCGACTGGAGTGGCGGACACGGCCAGGACGAGGGCGAGAGCGGAATGAATGGAGAGAATTCTCATTTTGACTCTGTGGTAGAACTGGAGTCTCCGATAATGACTGCTACTACATAGAACCTCGTCTCGTGCAAGCCACTATGGGGATTTTATCTAAATGCTTTGGGAACTCAAGGGTATATATAACCACGCCAAGGCTACCGTATTAAGTATTAGACTTACTACTAGGTTATTTATGGTATGAACTTACGGCATGCACTTTACGAAACATTACAAGGTTGTTATTATAACCTTGGTTGTCGTATTAGGTTTACTTGTACCATCGCCAGTATACCCGATATAACTTTATAGAATCTCAGAAAACAGGTGTCCGAGTTCTCTTATGAGAAGCCAGGAAGAGACCGGGCAGCAACGAACCTGGACCTCTTGGGGATAGGTCTCACGCTCTATAAATATTTGATATTATAACCTAAACTGTTAGTACAGCTTATAGTTTGCACTCGGAAGCGGTTCTACCGCTATGGGCTTCTATTCTAAACGTTTTAAGTACTCTATGTTTGCTAAGACACTAGGGCTCCGACTACTATGGATAATCGTTATAGTGTTATCGCAGAAGCGACGCCGCTATTGCGTGGTCTACAGCAGCGTTATATATACCCGCGACAATGTGTCATAGCAGCATACGGCCGCTATCGCTCACTTGTGGTACGATCTCCCCCTCTTGGAAACGGGAGCAACAAATTTGGAAGAGGAATTGCGATCAACGGCGACACGTAGAAGAGTACTTCCCATATAAGCTTTTAGATCAAGGAGGTATGATGTTGGCCTGCCTCTCATAGAACATGCTCCTTCTCCTCGGCCTTCGGGATCCGCACGAACATCGCGGTGATCAGCGCGCCTGTCAGCGACGACGCCAGCCCGAACCACCAGATAGCCCTCAGCCCCTCGAGCCCGACCTCGCCGCTCGGGAGCTGGCTGACCTTGACCCCGATGGTGTCCGACACCGACGTCATGATGGCTGAGGTGAGGTTCTGCACCGTCACCAGCAGCGCGCCGGCGGACCCCTGGTACGACCGCGGCACGCTGGACGTGATAAAGATGGCGGCGGCCGCGAAGCTCAGGTCGGGGCCGAACGTGGCCAGCGCCACGCCGGGCATGGACAGCGCCCAATACGAAGTCGTGGGCGTCTGTGGCAGGAAGAACGCGGGGCCCAGCGCGAAGCAGACCATGCTCGCGATGAAGATCCAGTGTCCCGGGAAGACGTGGAGCGTCTTGGAGACGATCCAAGCGGCCAGAACGCCGACGATGGCATTCGGCAGAATGTACAGGGCGACAGTAAGAGGACTCACGCCTTGGTAGCGTTGCCAAAACTGGATGGCGTAGAACTGCCATGCGCCGCCTGCGCGAGGAAGTCTTGTCAGCTCACGGATGCGCGAACAAGGTTGTAGGGGCTACTTACTATACCCCCCAAAACCAAGGAAGTACGATACCAACAAAGCGGCGAAGCCAGGGGTTTTCCAGAGACCATTGGGGATCAAGGGACGTGAGACGCGCCGCTCGACGAAGGCGAAAGCGACAAACATTAGGCTGCCTACAATCACTAGGGAGTACGTGTACGGACTCCAGTGAGCAGAAGATCCCTGTGTGAGACCGAATAGCACGAGACCTTCGGCAAGTTTGGTCAGAATCCGTGACGATGTATGCCTCAGCCGAACCAGGCGCCCCCTGAGTGGAAGGGACTCATAAAAGGGGCACAAACACTAGAGATATACTTACCGCAGCCGACAGCCGAGAGAGTAGCACCAAGGTAATCAAAATGGCGCAACGAGGGCGCATCGGCATCGGCGCTGTCCTTCGCGGGGCTGAGATCGGGGAGCGTCATGTGCGCGGCGAGGGCGCACAGGCCGAGGAAGATAGAGGTGGTGCCGAAGACCCAGGGCAGGCGGGCGCTCAGCGCGCCGCCCTGAATGCAGCCGACCCAGTAGCCGAGGGGCGAGGCGGCGGCCATTGCCGAGAATACGCGGGTCTTGCGGATGCCGGGCTTGTAGACGCGGCCCAGGGCGCTCATAGACGCCGAGACGAGGACGCCGACCGACAGGCCCTGCATGGCGCGCGCCACGAAGAAGAGGACCCGCAGCGCGGGCCGGACGACGATGCCGGCGGCGACGCCGTTCCACGCGGCCTGCCAGAGGAAGGCCCCCACCATCAGCGGCTTCGGGGGCGCCAGGTCGGCCAGCGACCCCGCGATGATAACCGAGAGGCCGCTCGCTAGCAGCGACGACCCGACCAGCCAGGGCGCCTGCGTCGCGTCGATGCCCAGGGCATCGCGCAGCGGGAACTGGGCGACGGTGGCGTGGCCGTGCGTCAGCGAGAAGACGACCTGGCCGGCCGAGCAGACGAGGACGAAGACAATCTCGGCCAGCAGGTTCGGCAGTTCGGGCGGCACGCCCTGCGAGATGAAGGCGGCAGGCCTCCCAGCTTCGTCCGCGAGCCCCACCTGCGAGGGTCGGTGGCTGACGGTGCTCTCCGCCCGCCGGCTCCGGATGGCCCCAAGCTCCAACATCGGATCGACTAGGACCTCATCGTGGTCGGTTATGTCATGCGTTTGGTTCTGCCTTTGGCTCTGGCTGAGGGCTCTGCCTAGCGCCTTGCGATCGATTAGCCCGTGGTTCTGGTTGGAAGGGCCTAGTAGTGGATCAGGCGAGGCGACACCGGAGGGAACGGGTCCCGCATTCAGGGCATTATCATGTTGAGTATTGGACATTTTGGCGCCCGGTCGCAGATCCAAAATAAAAGCTTTCTATGCATGTCTGATTTCCACGATAATTTTGGCTGGTGATATTTAGCTCTGCATTCATCCTCACAGGATTTAAACTCCCAGGACTCGCGATATCGGAGGCCGTCGTTCCCTTTGATCGTAAGATAGTTGGCAGGGACCTCGTGGGAAAGAGCTATACAGTGCGTCAGAAGGGCAATTCAACTGGAGCTTGGCTCAGGACTTCGTATGTAGCCAGAATATCATCATTAGACCGCCCAATCGAAACACCAAACATCGAAGATAAAACTCCATCGTACGGCTCACCTGCATTTGAGGCAGTTATTGGGCACATCCATATAGCTCTCCGTTTGGAGCATATGCCATTGGACGGTTTATTAGGGTTCACCGCGTACATGTTGTACCTGTTCAGTAATTTGGGCCTGGAAATAAGGTCGCTCCGGCTGCTTGAAAACACCTAAACTTACATACGATTATCCCGAACGTCGTTACTGCTTTCGTTTGTTCCTCAACATTTGCACCGTGCCCTACGGGATCACTGCTGGTATTAACACAGTGATGATAGATCCCGATTTCTAGCCACAGGGGTACTTTTAGTTAAGTTACCCCCACTGGACCACCATATGCCGTATGAGGCTAGTATGTGGACTCCTATAAAAGTTGCATGGAATATGCGCCGACATTTCAGTCAAGATCGATCTTTGTCACCTTGCGATAGCGGAAAGCACTGGCAAACCCGTCAGAGGATGTGTACTTCCCATCCAAAATTTGTATTATTTTATACCTGATCATATGGTGGACCCGGTGGAGGTAACTAACGAAGAATGCCTTTGGAGTTGTGTATAGCTGGGCAACGACTGGTATGAATACTTGCGAGACCAGCCTTCATATTCGCCAACTCTGATCAGCGTACTAAATGAGAGAGTACCCTGGGATTTTCTTTGTGAGGCGCTGCTAGTTCTTCGAACAAGCTCAAGCTAGCGCAATCCGTCAGCATCCCGACGGGTGGCTCCGCCTCATTCAGAATTGCCGGACTGACTCCATTTAATATCGCCTATCTATGACTGCCTCCAACTTTTGTCTAGCTCTTGATTCGCTATGCCTCACTTTCGTAGGATTCTTTGCGTGTCTTATCCAAACCCCAGAGGATGAAGTGGGCTCGGTTCCCCGCAGTTCGGGTGACACAGGAGCTGAAGTCCTCCGCCAAGCAAATCCTGATTGGTCCAACGTATAATAAACTTCTCCATCCTGCGATGCGGCGTCAAATAAGGAACCTGAGAGGAGGGTTAATATAAGCCCATTCTATAAGAGGACATGTCCATAACGTTGCCCCCGCATTCCTGCCCGTAGGCTGGGTTGTCGGTGAAGATCCCGAGGATGGTCGTTGGCTGCCGTAGGTCTCTCTGATAAGCTTAGCGTGAGCGACGCAAAGATGATGTTTGTATTTCTCTCCCTTGTTCAACACTAAGCGTACCGGCTCGAATTCAAAAAGACAGCGGTGAACTGAACTGGCTCACGATGGCGCCAGCGAACGACGTTCCCACTGATGTGGAAAAGGCCGGCCAGACAGGGGCGGAGGAGCACGAAGGGGGCCACCACCTGAAGGACGTGAGTAATCACTCGCTTTTAGGAAATGACTTGTGGCACCGTCTTACAATACCTAGGCGATCATCAACAGAGTCACCGCTTCGTCGGCCGCTGAGAAGGCCTTGCTATGGAGGCAGGACAAGCGCATCGTGCCGCTCTCCGCGGCCATCTACTTCCTGTGCTACCTCGACCGCTCCAACATCGGGAACGCGAAAGTGCTCAACTCGTCGACCGGGGACGACATGCAAACACATACTGGAATGTCGAATTACCAGTTCAACATCGCCCTCATGATCTTCCTAGTTGGCTGTAAGTCTTAAAACCTCAGCCTCCCTCCGGTTGTATTGCGGGACCATTCTTTGCTGGGGTTTCGAGGATTCGGACATCGTCCATTGGCACGGAAGCGGGAAACAATGATCTACAGAAGGCTTGTCCGCTTGCCTGACTACCTTGACTAACTTGACCACTTGAAGATTTCTTGTTTGAGGTCCCATCAAATATCTTGCTCAAGAAGTTGAGACCGTCTCGATGGCTCGCCTTTCTCATGGTAAGTGCGCAGGCTTACTCTGTTGCTCTCTGGTTGTGTCCGATTGCTTGATTGAGTTCACTTGAGTGGTGGCTCAACCCCAGAAACTCCACTCCTAGATGCCGAATAGAAATGGACTGACTCTGAGTGCTATAGTTCTCCTGGGGTGCCATCAGCGCTGGTCTTGGCGGGACGCACAATTTCGGCCAAGTAACCGGCGTGCGGTTTCTCCTCGGTGCTTTTGAGGCTGGACTATTCCCCGGCTTAGTCTACTATTTAACATTTTGGGTGAGGTCTTGTCTATTTAGCGTTTGAAGGTCCGTAGAGGATGATCTAACCCTAGCTGCGAAACAGTATAAGACCAACGAGCGCAGTGTGCGCGTGGCGTTCATACTCGCGAGCGCCACTCTAGCTGGCGCCTTCGGCGGCGCCATAGCCTATGGGGTCGGGCATATGAATATGGTCCGCGGTTTGCCCGGATGGCGCTGGCTCTTCATACTAGAAGGTATAACGCCGTCCGCCGATGGAACAAAACGATAGGCTTGGCTGACTTCTTTTCCTCAGGCATACCATCGATGATGAGCGCCTTCTTCGTATGGTTTCTCCTTCCCGACTACCCCGAGCGGGCTTCCTGGCTCAGCGAGAGCGAGAAGGACTTGGCCGCCCAGAGGCTGCACCTCGAAGGAGCCAAGGGGTCGGCCGCGTCGTTGACCTGGGCGGAGACGAAGGCCACGCTTACCGACTGGCGCCTGTACGGCCACTATGCCATATACTTCGCCGTGTCCTTGCCGTTCAGCTCACTGTCGCTGTTCACTCCGTCTATCGTCTCCGGTCTCGGGTATTCCGACCTCCAGGCCCAGTTGATGACGGTGCCCCCATGGGCCGTCGCTTATGGTAAGAATGCCTACATAGTAAGCTAGTAAAAAGAATTAAGCTGACGGAGGGGCGAATTGAAGTCTGCCAGATCGTCGTCTCGTGGCTAGGCGACCACTTCAACGCCCGGGCGTACGCTTGCTCGGGCGCCGCAGCGGTGGGGGCGATCGGCTTCTTGGTATCCGCGTTGCTGCCGGCCGCCGAGTACGCGGGACGGTACGGGTGCCTGATCGTGGGCGCGGCGGGCGCCTTCTCGTGCATCCCGCCGATGCTGGGGTGGCTGACGTCCAACATGTGGAGCACGGCGTCGATCGGACTCGCGGTGGCGCTCAACGTCAGCATCGGCGCTGGCATCGGCCAGATTCCCGGCGTCTGGATCTACAAGGCCGACGAGGCTGCCCGGGGGTACCCCACGGGTCACGGCGTTAACTGCGCCATGCTCTTCTTCGTCTCGCTCGGCGCGCTCGCGCTGCGGTACTATTACGCCCTCAAGAACAGGAGGATCCTTACGGCGGCGGAGGGGGGGCCTGCGCCTAGGTTGTACGCGCTGTGATATACCACGGTAGCTCTTAGATGTGCGGCTATTGCGCGCTGGGCCGTTCTCGTGGATAGTTTCACTGTAATTAGTAGTTGTCGAATTGGCAGGTCGTTGCAAGAGGCATCTGGGAAGTTATATCTTTTAAGGCCGTAAATGTGCTACATCCTGCAAAGAGGATTTTTCGTCCGCATGTCTATGCACACCCTCTGCCACAGGATCATTATCAGAGACGTTAAAATTGTTGCTTCCAGTATCTTGACGGCTATTATACAGTAAAACCGCCTAACAAACCTCTGTCCAAACTCTGTAAGTCCACATTCTATATCCACGGCCTCGACATTACGGTTACTTCCACCTCGCCCAGGACATGTAGCTTGAAGGAAACACTTATATCATCTAGCCTCATCAAGATCCAGTCTCTCCGTCACTGGAACCGGTCGGGGTCGTCCCTGCGGGCCAACCATGCCGCTTCAGGCCCATAGGTGACCGACCTCGGGTTCTCTTTGCCGGGGGACCCCAACGCCCGCGACGGCGGCTTTGACGAGCTAGCAGGGAACCCCGCAATGGTGGCTGCATTACAGGGACTTTTTGCCTGCCGGTACGTCTAACTAGCACGCTTACTTGCATTCATGTGTAGATCACAGGATTCTACGGATAGCCCGTTAGACGTTGAACCAGTACCTGTCTATCAACGTTTAAGGGACGTTTGGGTGGCGTAGACAAGGGCCCATGTTGGACAGGTTGCGCAGGGGAACGAGTATTCCATGGCCAATACTCACTAACAAGCGAGAGAATAAACTGCCCGTCGCATAGAGTAGCTTGCTAGGTAGATTTACTAGAGAAGTCCGGCTAGATCCCCCTACTGCCGAATATCTACCCCATAGATTGAAGTCCACTGCACTCGTCATGCGGCCGTGACGCGACCCGGGAAGCTGGTTGCGCTACTAGTACCTATGTGTAGGTAGGTAGCAATCCTGGGTAGTAAGCTGAATTGAGCCTGAATGACCCCCCGGCCTGCATATAAGTTCTGATACAGCCCATTCCAAAGGGGCTCCCTATGGATTGATGGAAAAAGAATAATAATCAGTACATAGTGTCACTAAGTATATCTTCACAATAGCACACAACCCCTTTCGTTGATATTACCCATATTGCGCTCCTGATATTATTACTTTCAACGCAGGGGACAACGATTACCAGTTATCAGCCGCCATGACAGGGAAGATGTCCATAATACCACCACCACAGAGCGGCCGGCCCGAGAACTCCACGGGTGAGACCGCCACGGATAATAGATGTAATATATTGACCTTTTTGCGCGCCCTATCGCCCAACGCGACGCTCGAGAACGTGACGGCGGTGCCGCAGGGCGGGAGCCACGGCGAGGGGGCCGCGAACCCGGCGTACCCCGTAGACCCGGAGGACCTGCCGGCGCTGTGCGCGGTGACGGTGCGCGTGGCGTCGTCGCCATCGTCGTCCTTCCGCTTCGGGCTGTTCCTGCCGGACCCCGAGAAGACGTGGAACCGCCGCTTCCTGGCCGTCGGCAACGGCGGGTTCGCGGGCGGCATCAACTGGCTCGAGATGGGCGCCGGCGTGCGCTACGGGTTCGCGGTGCTGTCGACCGACACGGGCCACAACTCGACGGCCACCCAGCTCGAGTGGGCCCTCGGCCGGCCCGAGTCGCGCCCCGACTGGGGCTGGCGCGCCATGCACGGGTCCGTGGAGCTCGGCAAGCGGCTCGTAGAGGCGTACTACGCCGGCATTGGCGACAACCATAACAATAAAACCGTCGACGACGACGACAACGAAGGCCGTGTGGACAGCACCAGGAACAACAGCACCAACAAAAGCGTCATCGAATACTCTTACTTCACCGGGTGCTCGACGGGCGGTCGGCAAGGGCTAAAGGAGGCGCAGATCTCACCCGGCAGCTTCGACGGCGTGCTGGTGGGCGCGCCCGCGTGGTACACGAGCCGGCTCAACAACTGGGCCACCAGGGTTGCGCAGTGGAACTGGCCGGCCGACAGCCCCGGGCACGTCCCATGGACGGCGCTGCGGCCGCTCGCGCGCGAGGTGTCGCGCCGGTGCGACGGCGCCGACAGGGTCGTGGACGGCATCATCAGCGCGCCCGAGCGCTGCGCCCTCGACTTTTTAGCTGACCTCGCGTGCGGCGCATCCGGCGCCAGCGCCGAGGACTCGACCACGGCGACCCCGCAGTCTGAGTCCGTGTGCCTGACCGAGGCGCAGATCGGGACGCTGAGGAGGGTGTACGGGGACTACGTGTCGGAGTCGACGGGCGAGCTGATCCAGCCGGGCCTGCTGCCGGGATCCGAATGGACCATGCACGTGGTACTCAACTACTCGGGCGCGAGTCCCTACACCATCGGCTATGAGCGGTACTTCGTGCTCGACGACCCGGGGTTCGGCGTCTCCGACTTCAACGACAGCGTCGTCGAGCTGTCGGCGCGGTCCGACCCGGGCGGCGCCACCGCCGACGACTACGGCGCCGTCGCCGGAGCCTTCCGCGAAAGCGGCGGCAAGGTGCTCATGTACCATGGAATGGCCGACGCGCTGGTGCCGGCCAGGGGCTCCGATCTATACTACAACCGGACCGTGGAGGCCATGTAAGTAAAGTGAATGCCCGTCCTGGACTAAAACCCCATCACTACTTGACCCATCCCCTATTTAATCTTGAAGGACATCATTCTATCCGCTATGCAGGCGTACCATCACGATGACTAACGCAGCGGCGAATGAAATTAACAGGGGCGGCGACCTCAACACGACGCGCGACTTCTTCCGCTACTTCCTGGTCCCCGGGATGCAGCACTGCGGGCTGACGGACGTGGACGCGCCATGGGCGTTCGGGGGCGCGTACCAGGCGCCCGTCTTCGGCAACCGCACGCACTCGGTGCCCGGGTTCGAGGGGGACCCGGGGCACGATGTCTTGATGGCGCTCGTCGACTGGGTCGAGCGGGGAGTGCCCGTCGACTCGTTCGTCGCCACCACGTGGCGGTCGTCGGAGGAACCCTCTTCCGGGGTCCTGAGGCAGCGGCCCGTCTGCGCGTATCCGAAGGTGGCCGCGTGGGACGGCGTGGGCGACATGGATCGGGCGGACAGTTGGAGTTGCGCGTAAGTTACACATTTTGAGCCCAGTGATGATTTCTTCAACGGAACTGACCTCGCGGTGTAGCGATGACCATAATACGACGACACCTGTCAGCAGCCTCGCTGCACAAACCATGCCGAACCCGGTCTCAGCTGCGGTTGGGACGGTCTGTCTTCTCTTTTTAGGCGGGATGGCACTTCTTCAATGATAAATGAAGGCATATTTGTCCCATGGTATATTGAATACGCATCTAGCACCAATATCAAGTTAAAGTCAACCGCAGTCCTTGAAACCTTTATGGTTCCAATAATTCAACGCCCAAGCCATGTAGCTAATCCCGATCACACACCCAAAATCAACCCGGCTCGATTCACTCTCCGGTTTAATCCGCCCCTGAGTTGCCGGGCAGGACGCTGACATGCAGCATCGCGTCGACGTAGAGCGTGTTGATTGCAATGCACTCCACGCCGGGCCCCACCTTGAACATCCCGTGAGGACCAATCGTGAATTCCTCGCCGTGCATCTTTACTTTCACCTTGCCGGCGGCCACAGAGCACAGGCGTAGTTTATCCATGCCGTCCTTCTTCCACATATGCGTAGTGCCCGGCCTAACAGTAACGACCTGGAAGGCGATATTGGGAGCAACCATGACGGCTTGGCCTTGTTGAGATAGGTAGGTTGTTGAGAACGCGACATCTGGACATTGTTAGCTACAATGCATGTATGTAGCAGGTGTATAGAGCACAGAATATCACTGATAATCGGCCTTGGGACCGGAGTTAAGGGAAATACATACTCTCAGCGGGCAGGTCCCCTTGGCTGCGAATTCGTCCAGGAGCTACCTCCCAGGTCTCGAGCTCCAATAATTGTGCCGGATTCGCGACAACCGTCTGGGGGTTCGAAAACATGATGGTTTCGTCTTGTACCGATGTATGTCCATCTCGTCGTGTCTGAGGACGAGGCTCGTTTATCATACTCTGGTTAGAGCTGATATTGATGCTAGACTCATCATGTCCCTCCGTCACAGCTCGGGGTTTGTTGGATGCAGACGACTCAGCGATTGACTCCCTAAGGACAATTCGATCAGACCTCCTCTCCGGGTATGACTTTGAGGCTAACAGGTTCGTTCGGGCCGGGGACTGGGTGGAAGTTTGCTTTGGTTCGGAGGATCCGGCCAGCTCAGGGTACGCCTGTAGCGACCAGTCCTTCAGGTCGCAGTACGTCTGGTTGCACTTATAAAAGCAATTCGCGCAGGCCCTCACCAAATTGCGGGTGCTTTGAGGAGCCTCGACGGATATTACATAGCATCCCTTGAAAGGGCCCCTGCCCTCCTGACATCTGCTGCATGGATGAGGTGGTTCTTGTCCAGTCACTTGCATGATAAGCGCACTGATGTCCTGAGCTCTGGCCTCGGAATAAGGATTCGCCGGGTTCTCCCTGAACTCTACGTCTCGGACGCGTGGAAGAGTAAGCATTTGCGGAACGTGTCCCGTTTGCGGTATCGGAGAGAAAGGAGTATGTTTCAGATACTGGTGAACGTATTGCCACAACTCCTCTCCGCTCCCTCCCGATGGGCTGTTCGGAGCTGCTTGTTTGTCTGCAATTTTCTTCGTTGTGCTGGGCGTCCCCGATTGCGCACGAAATACCCCGGAGTTCCTCTGCTCTCTCGCATATCTATTCTTCAACTGGGTAGGAACGGCTGGTTTTGCCATCGGAGGCTCATTAGGGTCCAGGGGTCTTTTAGAGACAACCATAGCAGGCTTCACGCCATCATCCTCCTGCAGGCCGACAACTGATAGGGTGCCGTCTCCGTTGTCGTTTAATTTAGCCCTTCTGTGCCCCCGCTATGCTCTAGTTAGTAATGTCCGGCCATAATGGGAGGCATTGCCTACGTTGAAGTGACCACCGAGCCCGCTCAACTGAGGAAATATTGCCCTGCAGGAGCGGACTGGGCATATCCAAGGATAGTCTGGGTCGTCATGCTTTCGATAGCCTTGTGGTATCAACGCACCGGCAGTGCGAACGGTTTGCCCAGAAGCAGCTATAAACGGGCTTGTCAGCGAGTGAAGTGTCATAACGGGAAATGCAACTTACTTTTGAATAGAGTATAGTTATAAGCTGTCCCATCTGTGGCCCCTGATGTGCTTTCATAGTTTACTACGACCTCCTCGTCACTATGAACTTCCTGCCCGAGAATAATCGAAGGTCTCTCGTCACTGTCGCCTTCTGAGTCATGGCTGTCTCCTTCTGAGTCATGGCTGTCTCCTTCTGAGTCATGGCTGTCTCCTTCCTCGGAATAGTCTTTGTCGGAGCTATGAGAATCTAGGGCGATGTGCTGCTCTCTGAATGGCGCGTCATCTGCAGCACCGAGTTTGACAATATTCTGCTCCGTGTCCATGCTAGACGGGCCTGGCCGGTCAAGCCATTCTCCGTTACGGGAGCCAGGGGTCTTTGACTTGCTCTTGTAGGATATTGCCGACAATGGTTTAGCTCTTGTCGCCTTAGACGAATGTCCGGCTGCCAACTTTAGGAGCTTCTGTCTTTGGGAAGACTCTGGTGATGGGTGATCCCGGCCTGAATGAGACTTTTTGGGACGGGCCACGGAATCCCCGCTTGACATGGACAGGCTGTTGCGCTTTCTCTTGAGACTCTTGTCAGCGGAGGTCATCATGGATGTGTCTTGGTCCGATGGCAGTGCCGTAATATCACTAAAGACCCGGCGTGGTTCTGGACCAGTGACGTCGGCGGGCTGCCACATCGGCCCTAGTTTGGGGAATGCCGTTGCAGTACTGGGACGAAAATCCTCTTTGGAGGGCGCAGATGGCCCTATAAGAGGCCGCTCAGGGCGATTTGAGCGTTTCGCAAACCATCTAGGGGGCTGAGGTTCAGTCTTCATCCCATCTTTGGTAGGGCTAGTTCCACTTGTGGCTGGCGTAACACGATCAAACCCTGACGGATTGTCCGAGGCGCCGTGTCCAGCACTGTTCGAGTTGCCCATTAGCGCGGCTGCGAACTCAGCCGCGGTCGCAATTGGTGAGGCCGATTGTCGTTGCGCACCGGCAGCAGCTTCTTGTACAGTAGACTGTGGCTTCTGATATCGGGTGATATCATGTATCATCTTGGAACGGAGCTCTGAAGACATCTGCCCTCCCGCTACAGCGTCTTTAGCCTTTAATGAGACTGGAGTGCCCAGGACGATTCGATGCAATTCGGCAGAGCCTTTTAGTTTGTCCTCTACCTCCCGGGACATCGAGCCTTGGAGAAAGGAATTTCGTATCTCATGGTCCTCTGCCGTTTGTTCTGGATGTGGAGTGGAAGATGTGCTTGGTGAATTGAGGGCGTGATTTTTATCATAATAATTGGGGGTCCGTGCAGGCGCAGATTTGGACGCGGATGCAGGCGCAGGGGGCTGGCCGCCAGGTGCAGTTACCATGATGAGATACGCGAATATGTACCCCGTAAGTAGCGGACTAGCACACTCACCCTAAGGTGGCTTTTATTGGCGTCTGAGAATGTCTCAAGGAGGGTTTTACTTGGAACAGAAGATGACGATGATGACGATGATGATATCTAAGAGCTATGTTAGGTCTGTATGTGGATGATCAGTGACTGGTGAACTGTTTAGCTATCCACGCCGGTTTCATAAAGGCTACAGAGTAGCTTAAAGCCGCAATTCAGAAGTGGAGAGAAGCGACGATATGTTTTAAATACACCAGGAGAAAAAGCATTGGTGTACCCAATGATGCAGGTACTTACAAGAAAAAGGAACCCAAAAGCTTTTGCGATGAAGGTACGCGATTAGGCGATTGGCGTAGAGAGGGAAATGAAGGAACGCGTTGCTGAGATTCAGAAATAACGCGTCTTCCAACCCCACCAGTATGGACAGCTTTTTAACTCCAACAACTGCCTCTAGCGTTAGCTGGAAATACAAGAAAATGCTTAGACCACTCCGAGACGAATGAAGATACAGTATTCATTACAGAACTACTAAATGGGTATTTACTTACACAGAAGATGTGAGCAAATTCGAGTTATAGGCGTGTGTTAGAGTTTCATATACAACCAGTAACCACATTGAATGTTAGTGGAATCAGCCACATATATTTGTATTACAGGTACGGTAGTTGGGCGTTTACCTAACCGCTATCCTTACCTATGTACCTAGACTCCTACTGGCTAACGCCTGCCATTCATGCAAGAGCTTGGAGCGTTCGTTCCTGTATTACCCGCAGAGCAGGGCCCGACCGTCTCTCGGATCCCACTTAAGCGGACGAACTCTTACCAAACGTCCCAATGCACCTACCCATTCACGCTATGGCATATCTAGAACATAAAGAGTTACGAGATAAGGGCAATCTCTTCTTGAACTTCCCTAAATTAGCCCTCGCCTGTTCCTGCATGACAACAAACAGCTCTGACAGGTTTCTTGCCTCGCCGCGTTTCGATTAATTATCCCCGGGGCGGACTTTCAGCGATGGCTTCGACTGTGCGTCAATCCATTCTCATCTACCGTCATCCGAGCGTCATTCCCGCCATAACCTAGAGGTTCGGGACTTAGTTCGGGACTTAGTGCCCACCTCTCCGGATACGACCACTCAGGAGCAGTTCTCGGCGGCAGGCCGAACTCCGAGCGGCTTCTACCATGCGACCCTGGCGTCCTATTCTGCCCCCAAGCGTGTAGCGCCCCATATAGGGATGTAGGCCGGACTCTACCTGACGCCGTGGGTCTCCGCGGTGTCGCTGGCTGCTCCTGGATGGTAGGCAGCGTGACACCCCCGCTTGGCTCGTCCCCGGCTGCATCATTGCCTTTCTCCGGCTCTGGAACTCCCGTGACGGTACCGTCCATATCGTCCTCGCCGCTTTTGCGAAGTCTTTCTATGTCGGAGGCCGGAATCACTGGTGAACTGTACGGCCGCCCTCTTGGCCCCGTGGTAGGCAGCTGCAGCGTGAATGGCTGTAGGGTCCTCTGGTCGAACGACCGCATCGATGAGCGCTTAGTATTCGGACTAAGTGGTTGGGATTCTCTGCCGCTGATACGGCCCACCGTTCGCTCCCGAAACCGCTGGTCTAAGTTCCCTATACCAGGCGGAATGATTGGTTTATATGATCGCGTATTCGCATCCCCCGGTGAGTGTCCTGGGGACCTGTCTGTCCTCGTGAAGGTACCTGGTCCCGGGACGTTACTCTGTAGCTCCCCGGCCCTCGTAAGTCTGCTTGTGTGCCATGTGTTCCTCTCGCCCTTTAGCCCAATTTTCTCTTCCTTGTAGTGAGGCCTTTTCCCTTCATCTTCTTTCTGCTCATCAGGCTCTTGTTTATCATTCACTTGGTGTTGTTTCTGAGAATACTTGCTCGTACCATAGATGCTACCATCTCGCAGCCCTCCGAGTAATATGTCTTCCCTAGCGTCATCTGCGAGACTGCTATTGTCATTGTCGTCATCGTAGTCCTCGGGATCCGTCGCTTCAGGATCGGAAAACTGGATCGGTTCCGAGTTGAAGATCGGACGCTCAGCACCCACAGCCTCCCGCGTGTAATCCACACCATCCCCGTATGATGCACTCTCCCCCCGCACCTTGACCCCTTCGGCTCCGAGTGGTTCCCGACGCGATTCTGTCCCGGAGTCGTTAAACGAGCGCCTCTCCGCAGGCGGCTTCGGCCACCTCCGGCAGCGCTCCTTGAGAATCTCGACGCGCGCCGCGTCCGGCGCCGTGTCCTCGAGCTCGGTCCACAGGCACCACCAGTCGAGTGCCAGGGGGTCTACGCGCAGGTGCCGGGCCAGCAGTGCCTTCCACTGCTCGTCCTCGCGGCAGTAGCAGAACCTCGCGCAGATGCTCTCCGCCCACACGGGCAGCGATGCCGCGTTCTCGAAGCCCAGGATCGCTGTCACCCTGACCTCTTCCGCGTCCATCTCGACCATGATGTTGCGCGTCGACAGGTCGCCGTGCGTCAGCACGTATGGGTACGACTCCGGCATGTACTCGCCGAGGAACTGGATTACGTCCTCCTCGATCTTGTTGTCATGGCGGCGCAGGCGGTCACGCACGACGCTCCAGAACTGCACGTCCGAGTAGCAGGGCCAGAAGCCGTCTTCCTCATCCCCGCCGCCGCAGCCAAGCAAGCGGTCGTGGCCCCGCACCCTGTATCCGCTGATGCTGGAGATGGCGTCTGAGCGGTTGCGACGCCACTGCTCGACGTAGCCGGCGACGCGCGCGGCGAGGCTCTCGCGGTCCCGGGGCCTGAGCTCCCACCACACATCATATAGGCGGCGACCGCGCGGGCGCTCCGCGATCGTAATGACCCTGCCGCGCTCCTTCCAGGCGGCGAGCACGGCGAGCATGGGCACGGGATCCGCCGTCCGCCGCCCCAACAGCATGCGCGCCGCCTCGGCAGCCGCGACCTCGGGGCCCTCGGGCTGGCTGTCCTCCAGCGTCTCCGTCAGCACGAGCCGGTCGCCGACGGCCCACGTCTGGCCCGCCGGGTCGTTGTACCGCAGCCGTAGGCTCGTGCGGAACGGCGCCGAGTCGGCCGCCTGTTCATACGGCGTCGCGCACGCCAGGCAGATGAGGTCCCGCGCGTCGTCGGCGATGTCGTAGAAGTCGTATCCGTCGTCGTTGTCGTCGTAGTCTACCGCGGCCTTTGCGGCGGCGGCGCTCTCGCGGATACGGTGGACGTCTATTATGGGCGACCCGGCGATCGAGTCGACGACGCGGTATAGCTCCTGCAAGGTCTTGATGTAGGGCACGTTCGGCTGCTCGGATTCGGGAACCTCGTCCCCGTCTTGCGGTTGAGCCCCATCGTTGGTGACGGAGGAGGCACGGCCTAGTCGCGGGGAAGGCGAATGCTCCGGTGTTAGCGATAGGTCCTCGGGTGAGGTGCTGTCCTCCGAGGCCTCTGAGTTGCCATCTGAGTGCTCGGCGGCGGACATCGCGATCATCAACTCATGCCCTGGCTCTGTATCATCGGCTCGGGATCCCCTGGGAAATGGTCTGGAGTGGCGGTGGGTTGACGGAGCTATGGTGGACAGAATTTTAAGTAATGACAGTTTGTGGCATATCAGCAGTCCAGACGTAACACCAGCTAGTGCCTTCTGCTCAGTTCGAGAGTCTTTGTTAACCAGAAAGCCGCAGAACGCCAACCTACAAAGACTCCCTGCAAACGTTGGGGCTAAGTTAACTCCAGAGGAGAAACCAGGACAAAGACACAGCAGCACCAACAAATAGCTATCACCTTTCACCCAACACTAAGTAAATTTGGGGGTCACATCTGAAGCTCCGTCACTGCGCTGCAAAACGAGGTTGCCTATGTAGATGCTCATGGAATGCCGTACCTTAGTAGTTTTTTTCATCTTGATATTTCTGGAAAATGGAGAAGCAGTGCTTGCTCGAAGGCACTCGCGAAAATACTAATAGCGCCGAAGGGGAATTATTCAGACTAGGATACATAACAACCCAGGGAATGCAAATGATAAAGAGAAGCTCAGCTATGCTACAGCCGTGGTGCTCGAACGTAAACTCACCAGTCAAGTGAAGCTGTCCGTCCGGGACTCCCCCTGAGCCACTCCGAGCATAGAGCGCTCACAGACACCGAAACCCCCTCTGCGGCCCATTCCCACCTCTCTGTCTGACTGGTGCTCACGCCGCTGCCGTCACTTTCCCCTAAGCTACCACCGGTGGTTTCTGCGCCACGATGCGGTACGTCGTGGTGATGAGGCGCATGTTGTCCATCTCGACGAAGGCCTGGCCGTCGAGGCAGAAGCGGTCGATGAGGGTGTTGAAGTGGCGCGGCAGCGCGCGCACCCTCACGAGGCCATGAATGAGGCGGCGCAGCGCGCGGAAGTAGACGTCGACCTTGTCGATGAGGGGCGCCTGCAGGCCGTCGATGCTGGGGTTGTCGGAGCGCTGGACCTCGAACCCGGCGTCGGCGAGCGCCCTCTCGAAGCCCGCAGGTGTTGGTGTCCCGACGGCGCCGATGAGCGGCTTGACGCGGCGCATGAGCCCTGCGTGCCGCGGGTCCCCTGGGTCGTACGCCGGTAGGCTCACCCAGTCCAACAACAAAAATTTGGCGCCGGGCCTCAGCACCCGGAAGATCTCACGGAACAAGGCCGCCGGGTCCTTGCACAAGCTCAGCGCCTGGATCTCGTAGAAGGCGTCGAAGCTCCCGTCAGCGAAGGGCAGCGGCAGAGAGTTCTGGTCATGCTCCACGAACTCGTTGGCGAAGCCGCACTCGGTGTTGAAGGCGCGCGCTGAGGCCAGCTGGTCCGCGTCGATATTGAGGCCCACGACCTGCGCGCCGCCCGAGTAACTCGTCATGTGGGCTGCGACGCGGCCGCGGCCGCACCCGAGGTCCAGCACCCGCATCCCGGGGCCCAGGCCCACATCCCGGGCGATGGCCTCCTCGATGAGCAGCTGGTTGTCCCGCACCGACGCCTTCTTGTCCATCAGCGGCGGAATGTACATCTTCTCCACGTCGCCGAGGCTGCACAGGTGGTTGAGCACCGAGTAGTAGGCCTGGAGGCAGTCGCCCACCTTCTGGGCGTAATTGGGCCCGAACGCGGCAATCATCGCCTCCTCGTCCGCCCAGTCCTGGTTGTAGATCTCGTACGAGGCCATGAAGTCATCCACCTCCTTGGGCGTGAGATCCCGAATGTGCTTGAAGGACCTGATGAAGGTCTTCAGGCGCTTAGTCGACGCCGTGCGATCTAGGTCAAGCCTGCCATGCTGTTTGAATCGTGGCTTCCCTTGCGGTGCCGTCCCCTGCAGTGCCGATGAAACGGCGGTCTTCTCATTGACAATCTCACTAGAACGAGAGCTGTCACTACTATCATTACGGGGTACGGTCACGGAGCCGCCCTTGACGGGGACGCTTGATAGAGTTGTTGCCATTGGTGTATGTTACCAGGTGAAGGCTTTCGCTACAAGAAATGGTGTGATGTGGGTATATCTCTGCTGTTTGTCGTTCCTGTTCCTAGCCACCCGTGAGGACAACTGTGAGGACAGCAGTGACATCGAACGTACCAAATCAGATAGAGAACGTGTATTTGTTTCTTAGGGGACGTGGGCGGGCATTCACATCACAGGGTCAGGTTTCTTATGATGAACGAATAGTGAGTCATGTTTTATTACCTGCAGATCCGTTGGGAGGGAAGACAGCACACTACTCCCCGTTAGGTAAGATAAAAAAATTGTTGATCGTTTGGTTAAGAAATGCAACAGTGACGGAAACTACAGGGGAAGCTGCAAGCCCTCATGAACCGAAAGACCTAAACGCTGGAAAGGGGAATGTTCGACTCACGAATCACAATCGCGGCCGGCTGAGACGGTGGCGCCCGGATTACGCAAAAGGCGTCTGTTTGCATTGATGTAGATACCCAAGTTACCTACTTCGGGTTCCATCACATACAGTATTATTGTATATAAGTACACGCAGGGAAACAAATGCGGAAAAGCCCAAGCACCCGGTCGGAATGCCTGTGCATGGTCGCAATGAGACATGGAAGCAACTCGCATCTCATTTCTTCTTCCCGGTCACATTCATGCAATCTTATCCCTGGGACTTGGTGTTTAATGCACAGGAGGCCAACACGAGAATCACGCTTTGCAGGAAAAATGTCGGCAAAAAAGAACATAAGCTCCGTACGGGCGTTATTCGGAGGTCTTGGGTCACGACGTTGAGGATCAAGATATGCTACACACTTTCGTACTTACTCATCGTGCTTACCGTGTACGGTAGCCCCACCTGCTTCATACATTCAGGCATACAGTATGTCCAAACGGACGACAGCGGAATCTCCGGCTCGACCGACTGCGGGGCAATTAGTAACCTTCTGGAAGATACCAACCAACCTCAGATGACAAATGAGGCCATCTACCGTTTATTGTTCGGTCCGCTTATAGGAGTGAAAGCATGCCTGCCGAGAAGTAATTGGTAATCTCAGACTTCACACTTTATGGTGCATGTAACCAGCTGGTGGTCACCGGAGCACTTGCCCCGATTAAGTATCTATTCTCATCGCTCAAGATGTACCCAAGTATGCCTGGACTTCTTAACCTGATGAATTACAAACAAGCTTAGTTTGCGTTTAGGTGGGAGATCCGTTTTGCCACATTTTCTGGATTGTCGTGGTGATAATGCAGCCATTCTCAACGAGTCATGAACCGAGGATCGAAAGCCTACCGACTCGAGTGCATTCGACTACCGCGCAGCGCTAGTTGACATTCAATCACGTCTAATCCGACATGCCTCTTTCGGAATGCGGCTCTGTCGGGGGGGGCTCAGGGACGTCAAAATAAACTCAGCTGCTTCTCCATAGCATAGCCGCAGTGGCAAGCAGAATGATGCGCCCTGGTCTTGGCCTCCGAGACAGATCGGCAGGTCACGAGGTAAGCTCTGTGCAGTGTCGCAGAAGGACGTAACGGTGACTAGAAGGGCCCGCTTGGGCATATCATACTAACGTTAGATGGCGCAGCATCAGGCACGCAGCTTTCCAGGTTGCCCTCGAAGACTCCGCTACGAGGTGATAATTATTCCTAGCCAGTACTCCATGCGGTAGACTACAACAGGCAAGTTGGGGCTATTGTGACGACATGAGCTGCAATCCAAAAGTTACCACCCCCTAGTTTCTATTTACCTGCATAAAATAACCCCAACTCTTTTGACCCTAGGCTGGGACGGTTCCTTTACCTCCCCATGGAACTCGCCTTCGTTGTGGTACTTATACTGTCAGAATCATTATGGTTCTGAGTCTTCGACTCAGTTTGCGATCTACACCCGCCTGCCTGAGGCGCAGTACTTAGGGATCCGAGTAAACTAAGTAGTTCTCGAGGACCAGTGGTCAACTTGGGGCCTTGGCTGTGTACCCGGTAATTACCCCTCGAGGGATGCCCGGATGCAAGCTGGACCACATTATAACGTGAGCGATGAGGAAACCAATACGGGAAGTCCTTCGTCGACTGCAAGAGCTAGCGTACGCCCTCACAAACAATATAGCTGCCGAACTTTTAAGGGGTATGCCCTCTCCCCCAATAATTACAGTACAGAGCGATTCGGCTTTGGCTTACTGTGAGGCAACGCACCCTGCGCCCTATCCAGCCAGCTTCACGTGGAAGAGATTCCATCGATTCCTTTGTTGAAATAGAGGGCACCTGTCATCCCGCATAAGGCTGATGAGCACGGCGGACACCTCTACTAGAGAGGCGCGAATAGATCATTCGAAACTTTGACTAACGACAAACGCTACATGGAATCCACGGTCTTTAAAGCAGAGTTCTAAGCATCAAATATGCTGACCCGATCATGCGGTGCTTTCTAACCTACCTAGTGACCTTCGTGACCACGCACTGATAACAGTCTTCATCGTCGACGACAATGTCGCCCGGTCCAACAACCTTGGCACGCAGCTCCGCCTACATAACGATAAAGGGGGCAGCGCTACATCTTTTTTCTTCGCACCCGAGGATCGCTCTCCCGATGTATTCTTCACGCCGCGCTTCACGCGTCTTCCTATTGACCGAAATCCTCTACATTCCGATGGCGAACACAAAAACTGCTCGGCGCCTCCAGCGCACGCCCGTTTTCCTGTCGTCGACGAGCTCGAACCCGCGCCGCAACCAGGGCCCGTTCGGTCGACCCGATCACTGGCGACCCCACCCACCACGCACGAGCGCTCGCTCCTGGCTCGCAGCCGCCCGCCACGGCCTTTAGGCTAATTAGTGACGAGGTAGACGGGCTGGCGGCAGCACATCGTCCCTAGGTGTGTCTGGCGACTCGCGGCAGCCGGAGGCACTTATCGAGGCACTCCTGCGTACACCCGAGCTGCGTCGTGTCTACCTTGTCGAAGGAAAGCTCTGCGAGTCGCCAGTTATCTGCGTCAAAAGACCGTACGCGCCATACATACATACATACATACGTACATACATACGCCGGTATTCCACGGCCGGCGCTAGACCGGAGAGTAACTTGACACGTCTACTTCCGTACTTACCCCTTTTCGAAGTTACCCGCTAATTTGATAGTACCGGAGATGCTGAATAACGCAGCCAGGATGCCGAATTTCCAGCTTCTGAGCTTTCCTGTCGAGAATCCCACCTCCTTCTTCTTCGACGAGAAGACCTCGCTTATCTCTGGCAACGGCGCCCGGTCGATGGGCTGATGAGGTTTCTCGAGGCTCGCAATGATGTTGCCCAGTAGAAGTGTCCACCTGGTGGCATATCATATGGGCTTGGAGGGGGTGAAGTAGCTGCGAATCCGCTTCGCCGTTAGAGCAACGGGCTTTCAAGGGGCAATGCTCATCTGATGAAGCCAAAAGGAAGCATTCACGGTCCAAACCCACAACAGTAGATATCTTTCAATTATATAAGACCATAAAGAAGAGACACCCGCTCCGTGCCCGACTGAGGTGCGGAGAGCATACGAGCTGAGAGCGGCTTCGTACTCATGCCCTGCCTGACGTTGACATTCGTCGTCGTATTCTCATTAATTATGCTACCACTGACCATGATACGATGGGCTTCTGGCTGTTCGGCTACGTCATTGTCGGACCCTACTGAAGTCTAGGCCTGTTGGCAACGCCGTGGCTTAGTTAGCGTTGCAACTAGTGGATGCGTTGTTGGATGCGTTGTTCGAAGTCCCAGTATCGCTTTCTGTCAGTTGTAGCTGTTTTATGTGTATTTAAGGAGGCTTCATGACCTTCCTTTCTAGCCAGGATCTCTTCGGAGGTCAACCTGATAATATCTTCTTCTTCAGCCATATATGCTTCAGTATGTGATGTCAGGGTCTCATAGTGATACCAGTATCCAACCTGCATATAAAAGTTTGAAGGCGGAATAGGCGGTCATCTGTTGTCCTCGACTTCCTACGCTTATAGTCTGTCCTGAGAAGTACTGCCTGTCTGGGTAGCTCTATTACCGATTTACACTATCACCCAACTATTTTTTCCAGGTACTTGTGAAAGAGTCGTGTGGGCGCGCAAACATCAAATTGTAATAGATCCACCTTAACGTGTAACGAGCTACAATCGAGAAGTCGCTTGTGAGCCCCAATTAGAATGACATATCTTTCTCCGAGGAACTCCTTCCCTCTTGTCTATTCATAGACCAAGCTTCCGTTCAAACAACTGAGGTGCCAACAAGGCTCAGTTCTTCGTGCTGAATTTCTCGTTGCCCCGGCAACGCGGCGTCCTTACACCCGAAGTTCGGGATGAGCACGCAGCTGTAGAAGGCGGTAGTCCCGTCAAAATTGCAGGTCGCGTAGCAGCTTAAGCCTCAGCAACACTTGTCTCCATCGGGGCAGTTAGGGTCGTCCTTGTAGCAACAGCCTATCTGTTGGTAGTTCATGCAGGAAGGCCGGCGAGATTCGAGGAACGTATCTATAAGTAGAGTTTTCGTAAGCGCGTTATGCTGCGAAAGTCCAGAAGAAACCCTAGGAAGATGCTAACCGTTCAATGGAGCGGGGCTCATATCCGACGACGGGGCGCCCTGGACTGGTGAGTATAGGCCTATGACAGCGAGAACAGCGCCCGCGAGAGAGATATGCATGGTGGATTGGTGCAGACGTGATATAGCGAGTTTTTGATGAATAGGTATCGTCTGGGAGACAGTGTACAGTCTCCCTTAAACGAGCTCGTAGTAGTCTCTTTATGAACTCAAGAACCGCCTCGAGGGACTCGCTGGCCTATCACTAAATCTATCACTCGTACGATCAGATATTCTTCCACCTTGGACTTGTTCAAGTTCTGTGTTCCACCTTTGTTATCTGCTCCTCCTCATTTGATTATTTAGTCTCGGGTCAGACACGCGAGTGCTTGAACCAATCAATACTACAAGGCCCAGTCGTCATAAAGACATTCGACCCTGCTCAAAGGTTTCACAACTCGGCCGTCGGCTCGATGCTGGTTACCCAGCGAGTTAGCGTCACCAGTCCGTACGCAAGCACCGTATCTGCTTGGGGGCGACAAGATGTTAGCTGCAACAATTTCTTTAGCGGGGTCCCAGGCCGAAAACGGAAACTAAGCGTACTGTAGCCGGCTGGAAAGCCCACTAAAGCTTTCTCTGCGGAAGCTGATTGGACTAATGTGGCGAATGAAAAGGGAGTGCTATCCCCCTTCAGAACAATTGTTGCAGCCAACGCCTTGTCCCCCCCAAGCAGATAACTCTTAACTGGGACCAACGGCTCCATGTGTTGCCATCTGACCCCCTTCGTGGACAGCCACAATTCGGGGTCATTCCCATACCGATTTACCACACTCATTAACGCTTGTGACGTGAGATTCTATACATCTCTTGATTACGAGAAGGAATACAAGGTTACAACTGAAAGTATACGGAGCTCATAGCATGTATCTCAATATTCTTATTCGATGTTTTGCGCCGACGCTTCCGTTTATTAATGGGAACTTTCTCCATATTCTACGACCGTGTCACCCCTGAGAGTCCTTCGTGGTGGAACAGTTGAAGGGGAATTGGCGTCTCTTGAGTCAGATGGCTCGTGCCGCGGTAATCTGTCAAACGCCACATCGATCTTCATCTCTTGATCTCGATCTGTCAGACCTAGCTAAGCTAGCTAGGCTGTGGGCTTAGTTAGTGTAGCTACTAGACTAGTGGATATTGCTTTTCGCATCACCGGTACAGCTTTCTCATTGTTACAATTGCTTTATGGGTATCACAGGAGGCTTCGCTACCCTCCCTTTCTGTCTAGGACCTCTCACAGGTCAACCTGATAATATCTTCTTCTCCAGCCGTATATGCTCCAGTTTGTGATGTCATGGTCTCATATGATCTCAGATCTCGCCGCGGCTAAAGCTTCCCGGTAGGCAGGCATCCAAAGCATCGGATGCCACCCCCGTACGCCCGTACCCAGTTTAAACCTGTCGCCAATGACAGAGCAAATACCACGCGAGTAAATTTGCTCCAGGTATGGGTTGCGGAATGTTATGAGCAGTTCTTCTCGGAGGCCGTAGACGCAGTAGGCAAGTGATTCGAGGTGCCGGTCGCCTTACCGGCACCCTTTGAAGAGCGCCATCTTTTGAAGAGGGCAATAGATGTTTGAAGACTTTCAAAACTCCCGTAGTAACTTGATAGGCTGTTCTCCAGGTTGGGGGGAGCAGTCTGTTTCGCAACTTTCTGTCGAGTCCTTCTGCCCATGTTCTCCGCCACCTGTTCCTCGTTTCGCCTTATTCTGCCTGGGTCTAGATACCGGAGGGGCTTTGTTCGACGTGTTGAGAAACGTCTGATGTCTACGGAGAGCTGTAGCTAAACGAGATCAGCTGATGGACGGAGGAATGGATATGGGGCGATGGATGGAGGAATATTTGACGAGGATGCTGGGCGGGTACATAGCTAAAATGCCTTTGGCGGTGGAATTGTTCGTCAAGAATGAGAATGCTAAGCAGGTATAAGCTTCGATATATAGCTACTTATTGGTAGTCGACGAGGGTGTCGACTAGTTGTCGACGAGTTGACTACAGCTTGGAACGGGCACTTGGTAGGCTCATTGGTACCCAGTGACTTATCCATAAGTAGACTTGAGCCGCCTTTCCATAGAGACCGAGACCATCAATACTACTACATCTCACCCTGACCTTCCCATATTGGTCTACCATATGGTAGTAAGTTGAAACGCAAATTCTTGCACCCGACGCCTTCTGCCTTTCGCCGGATACTATCATAACATGCTTTGGAGTTACCAGACCCTGCTCGTCGCGGACTGCACGTACTGACTTTTCGACGATCTGACGCGCTTTATTATCATCCTAGGAAGTACTCAGGTTGCTAGGTAGATTCACGCCTTTAGCTTTCATTCTAACTGCGGAAGCTCGTCACGCAATCCCCCATCGTTACAACACAACTATGTCTTGGCACCGAGACATCATCGGGTACACAATGCCTTCAGACGACGATACTCACCCCGATGACGCAGGGAGCCACTCGCAGCAGCCACATGCTCCTGTGAAAGGTTTTAGGAGGTTGCCGCCCGAGCTGCGTCTCGAGATATGGAAGCTCGTATGGTCGGCCATGGCCCGGAACCTAGACCCCTGTCAAGGCCGTTGTCCTTTCCTTTGGACCATCCATGTCATGCCCCAGTACCCGTGGCTTCGTGCGACGATGAACTTTGACGAAGTCAAGGTAGTCGAGCAGAAAGTGCAGTTCATATACATCGGAGGACGAGGGGCGCCCATCGGGCTGCTGTCGCGAATAAGCCAAGAATCTCGGCACTTCGTGTTGTCAAAGGGTTTCATTCCCATCTCGGCCACACAGCACTGGTATTGGCGGTACGGAAAACCTCCTAACTGTCGTCGTTTCCGTACCCCTATTCGGTGTAACACGGTATTCTGGATAAACCCGAAGTACGATCAATTCGCCGTCGTCTATCAGCCGAGCCATAAGGGAATCACATGCCGATTCGACCACAAATGGGATGGCATCATCGATAACCCGTGGCTTCAAACGTGTCCAGTTGCCCTCACCGCGCCCCTCGACACCCAACCCTCCCGCGTCATCTCCCTCAGTTTCCTGAGATCCCTGGTTGTCCCCCTCTTATGGATCAAATCAGATAGAGAAGGAGCCATCAGAATGCTTGCGGGCCTTCCTTGCTTGGAGGCAATATCAGTCATTGCGGAAATTCAAGATATGAAGAAGGAGGATTCGGGCACCGACTGGACTTCTGTTTTTTCAACCTCGGAGTGGGTGTGCCGATCCCCAAACTTTCTCCACCATGGCAAATCCACAAGCTCGACGACGCCCAAACCTTCCGGGTCGCACTAACTGCGAGCCCTGCCGAGATCGAAACTTCTTTGCGATCCGGACTTGGGACCTGGGACCTGCCGCCTTTCCTGTCTCCGCCCAACGATTGCCAATCACGACTCATTGAGGTTCTGCAGTTCCTCGGCTCCAAAGGCGTGCGCCGCGCCAATATCGTCGGGAGACCAGCTCAGTAAGTCTTTTCTTGATGTGATGCGGCCCATCCCCTCCGCGCACTAGGCTAACGTCTTCCGCAGCTTAGCAATGGTCGAATGGTGGCGACAGAACAAGCTCTAGATGTCGTATCCATCAAAAGGCAGGATGAGACGGGGGAGTCTGCATAGGGCGGCGTCGTTTGATCTGGTGGCGGCACGAGCTGAACGGGTTGATGGAAAGGGAAGGTCTTGACGCTTAGGGAGAAAACGGAATAAGCACATCAATACGAAACAAATGAAACGGAGAGCGAACTCTGAAGGGACACAAATGACGCAGCTCCAGGGTGGAGGCTGAGTTTTCAGTGCGTATAGACGCCCGAGGGTTTCTATCATAGTAGTAATAATGAGAGCAGTGATTTTCCGAGCGGTGCAAAGCCCTGAAATGTTACAGATTCCTATGCGCGTCTATTCAGGGCTGCCATCAGAGGAACCGGCCGACCTGAGGATAATCGAATGTCTCCGGACACAGCCAGAGGCAGATCCTGGTGGGGTCAACGGGGCTATCAAGGATAAGGGGCTTGTATGGCAGTGTACGTATAAGACCAACTGTACGTAGGTATTTGTGGTAAGTGGACTGGCCTGCTCATCTCGTTTGAATAATATTCTACCAGTCCGCAAGGAGCGGGTGTTAAAAACTACGGCTTCCTTGTGACTCCTCCGTATACAGCGATAACTAACTGACGTCGTAAACTCGTAACCACCTCAGCCACGACATTCAGGGGTATCCCGAGTGACGGCCTTGAGGTTGCGTATGAGTAAAGGCGTGGGTAAGTGAAGAATAATTATACCAACACCAGGCCCTCCTCATACTCGAAATAGATATCTCAGGCAGATCTAAAAAACGCCGACTAGAGTTGCCCAACGTAAGAGAGCGAAACCATCGCTACACGTACTATCGGGAACCAGAAAAGGCGATAGGGTGAGTTGACTCGAAAAGCAAAAGCAGACGTCATCAGTTCGCTGAGGCGCCATTATTACTTGGGCCGTCCTCCTTCTTCGCGTCGCCGCGCCCGGTAACCTCGGCGGCGAGCTCTTTGAGGCGCCAGGGCTGCTCCAGGAGCTCCCAGGCGCGCTCCTTCTTGCTGCGGCGGCCGGCCTCGCCGGCGCGCTCGACGTCGTCGAGGTCGCTGAGGTCGTCGGAGCTGAAGGAGCTGCCGCTGGGGCTGCGGTTGAGAACCATGCTGACGAGGGCGTGGCTCTCGCTGTGGTGGGCGCGGCGCTGCGCCTCCTTGATCCTCTGGTCCTCGGGGTCGTCGCACGCGAGCGTCAGGATATTGAGTCCAGGGAAGTTGCGCTGCAGGTACGCGTGTAGGTCCGGCAGCACCGACTTGTCGGGCCGGTAAGTGCCGCTGTCGTTGTCGATGACGAGCTGGTAATACTGCGGCTTCGGCGGGGGCGCGCTCTTCGGCGGGCCACCCTCGACCGGATCGCCCGGGTGCGTGGGCTGGCTGGGCTCCGGGCCATCGCTGGTCGTCGGGTGCTCGAGCCGGCGGATGAGGAACTCGCCCGAGCAGGCGACGTGCACGGCGGCGTCGCTGTGCATCGTGTGTTTGCTGAGCCAGTCGATACCGAATTCCTTGCCTGTCTCGGTGAAGCGCAGCAGGCCGTCCAGCGTGATGACATAGGTGAAGGTGCGCGCGCCCTCGTCAAAGTGGGCCATCTTCAGAAACTGGAGACTGGCCTCTTCCGAGCACGATTTGACGATACCCCATTCGGTTCCTTTGTCGAAGTTGTAGATGCGCTCATGTTGATGATGTAGCACTGTGCTCAGAATACGGCCTCGGAGCCCGGATTTCCTGAACAGGATGCCAATGAGGGGGCGGAATTCGACATATCGATGGTACAACTTGGGAGGTACCGGGCCTGCTAGCTGGATTTCATTTGCTTGGAAGTCATACTTCTGCATCTTCCTCTCCTCGCTCGGATCGAGGGGCCCGTTCGCCCCATGGTTATTCGAATCATCGGCCTCATCCCTGTTGACCTTTACGCCGGTCATTCGACCAATCATTGGGCTGAAGTGTTTGAAATAGACTTTTCATATAGAAGGTTAGTAAAGACTCCAACTCGGCATAGGGGGCTAAGGTACGGCGTTTTCGGAAACTTGGGTGCGGAGAGAATGAATTAAGAGATACCTTCGGTTGGCGATGTCGGGACAGGGAGAATAACGTGAACATGGACGGTATAAGTGACTTACAACTCGGGCCTACGGTAAAGATCTGCCCGTGGGGAGGATCAGATTTACCTAAAACGACTGCGCTGACCCAGAGACGCGGAGTCATCGATTTACTCGCACCGATGGCAGTGGTACAAGCCTTAAGAACATAAGCGCGCTTGCTGCCAACGCGCTTCTTCACCTTGAACTCCCTTCCGGGGGGCGGGATGCCCTCCCAGTCCCCACTAACGCCGTTCACGAGAATAGTGACGTTGCCGAGGCGGTCGTCCGGGTCCGGCCAGTCCTCGTCATACAGGCGGCACTTGAGCCGGAACCCAGACGACGGGATGTTGGCAACCACCCATTCTTCTTCCCACTTGGGCTCCAGGGTTTTGCGAATAGTGCGGGTCCGGAAGACGAGGTCCGGGTCTTCCTTGTGTCGCTTAGGGAGCGCCGTCGTGAGCGTTGCCTTGAGAAAGGGATCCGCCGCACCGGTGCTGATGTCGGCGGTCGGTAGATTGGCCGCGCGGTGGAAAATGAACCGGACGGTATAACCGGGCGGTGCGTCGGGTATCGGTGTTGGGTCGAATCCACCCGGTGGGTTTTTGTGCTTTAACTTTTCTTTGTGTTCCCTCAACATGGACACTAGAGTGCTCTCCTTAGCGGCCGGCCGGTGGCGTCCGGTTGGCACATTGGCAGCATCCTCACGGGGATGGGTCGCATCCTTGGGTATTGGATGGTCATCCGAGACTTGTCGAACGTTCTTTGCGCCGTGCACCCGGGCGTCGCTCCCGCTACTCACTCCGTTGGCGCTTCCAGATGTCTCAGTACCCATGGCCATGGTGACCGTGGCGTGCCCCTGCCCGTTGCCGGTGAGCTCGGTGCAATAACCAGGTCGGCTAAGACCCCAAGACCAGGCCCCAGGCGATCCGCTAAATTATCGACTTATCTCTGTACGACTGTAGCACTAAGACAATGACGGTCCGATGGAGTCCGGAACCTGATAGGAGCCTCGTCACCTGGCAGAACAAAGACCGGGTCGAACTGCGATAACGCGCTTAGCTGATCCCTGTCGTCCGCGACACTACTTGCTGCCAAGACCAACCGGCTTGAGCAGCACCGTCTACGACCGCGATACCGATAACCTGGCGCTGTTATTTACCGCCTCTAGTCCCGAGTCATGGTAATCGCAGAGAATGATGGATGCCGGCCGAACCGAAGGAGTTCGGTTGGCGGTCACACGTTAATATGTAGAGAGGCCGCTAGAAGGCTAGGCGCAGTGATCGCGCATCTGAAGAAGCGGGGAGATTGTATGTAGAATTGTAGATAAGAAGGGATGTGGCTCAGGTCGGGCTCGCCGGCCAGTATCACCAGGTATGTCCCTGACTAGAATGGCCAGGGCTGCGAATAGTTCATTGCCTCAAATAGTTATAAAGTGGCCGAAATTGCCGAAAAACGTAGTTTATCACATGGATCAGCGACATTACCATTCAGCTGAAATGAGTCGTAATGTGCGTCAGCTAGGTATATCATCAGTGATGATGATGGCTCAGAAATCGGAACTGCGGCACTCATTTCAACCGTCCAGGGGAGTCCCGTCATGTAGCTTTTGTTGCTTCGTTTTGTGGCTGTGCAGGCAATTAGGGTGGCAGTTATGATGTACTGTAGAGCAACCGGTAACTTCTGCGGGCCTCATTTGATTGTTTTACTAGAGACAGTGCAGCAACGCCGAGTGACCCTCATCGTCTCTCGTATGCGGCAGTTTATCGAAATAGAAGAAAAATAATTTAAAAATAAAATGAAAAATAGAAAAGGGAGGAAGGCAGATCGGTGGGAAACCGAGACATCTCGGAATGCCCTCACGTTAGGCATCATCACAGTGTCCCTATGTGAGGACGAGAGCCTTGATATTGGCACATGAGTTATCAATCCGCACCTTTCGCGAGTATTTATTCATAGGAGTTCATGGGCTCCATCACGCTCTGGAAAATGAATTGGTCCAAGGAGACAAGACAGAACCGCCGCTTTACCACTCGCGGGATCTACTAAAATATTGGCAATGGATATTCCGGTGCTACTTTCCTATGTACTGCGGTCCTCGGCTTATAACGTAAGAAGTTGCAGTCAATGGGTTTGTTATTGCACCGCGGCCAGCGGCGAACCAGTCATGTGACGCGATAGGTGGGCCCATGGAGGAGGACCATCTCCTATCAGTATGTCGTTCGCACGGTGCCGGTTAAGTCCTGCACTACGCTGCCACCAATTCCGGCTTCTTCCTTTCAATGCTAGGGCGGGTTCCGAGTTAGCCGGGCCTCGGGCGCCCTTGCGTTTGGGAGTCGCTGTGATCAGCGACCCCGCTACTAGAACTCCCCGATAAAGTTCCTCCAACGATGCCACTCCGTGGACGGGTGCAAGTCTACGTCGGAGCGGAGTCGCCGTAATCACATATGTGCTACCTCAGCGGTATCCCTGACGTCGTTGTCGATAATGACCTGTACGCCGGAGTCTGACGCTCTCTTCCCACGTGCGGCACGTGGTTGTACCGGACCCGGGGGTCTCACTCACCCTTATCATCAATCGAACTACCGTCCGACTATAGTCTTTTAGAGGTGCGATTCATGATTCATGTCACGTCCCATGAATCTAACTACGAAAGCGCCGGTGCGCCTTGTCTTAGTGAGGACCGTCTGAAAATCTGGGCAAACTCGCACTTTTTCGGGTCTCGTATTCTTGTAATAGGCTGAGTGCTCGTCTCGACGTACGGAGTTTATCGAATGCCTAGGCGAGGGGGATCCGAAGTGAGGAGTAATTCGAGCTCCCCCCCCTCCCCCCGGCAGCCGGCTCGCGATTTTGGACTTTGACTGCTTAGCGTCGTAACGACGCCCTCACTTCTCGGACCTGCCTATTGGAGGATATTTCTCAACCATCAATGACGCATTGTCTACGAGGCCAGAAGTCCACGATCGGTTCTTCTAGATCGAATGGCCTCCCGCTAATAACAATCCCTGGAATCAAAGCCGCCAGCGACACCGAGTATCGCACTTCCCCGCATAGAGGTACATACGTCTGCCGAGCACGATATAGCTAGGGAATCGGTCCGGTTCCCAGCCGGAGGTAGCCGCGATGCTTCCGCTGAAACATCCCGAGCTGTTGGTCATCGTCGTCTAAAACGAATGGTGAGAAGGCGGACCAGGGTTGATGGCTTGTGGAAGAGAAGTTGAGGCTCGAGCCGTGGCGTTCTATTCTATACTATGACCGCAACGCGATATGGGAAATAGAGTGAAGGGAGATGACGTGAGGTTCGATCGTCACCTTGCATCCTCATTGCAGGTGCTCAATGTGGTAGGGCTATGAGAGATGTGACTTATATCAAACGAAGCTCGAGAGTTGGAACAGCATCGTTGTAAGAGGCTGCTACACAAGGATTGATGCCAGTCCAGTCAATTTTGCCTAGCTAATGAAGGGATTTTACGAACTTGTGTTAGTGCATGAGGACTGAATCATGCAGTATCGTCTTTTCAGCCAGGCAACTAAGAAGCAAACTTGTGTCATCAGCCGAAGTGCGCATAGAGCTATGGTATTTGAAACTTTGCAATCCTCCCGACCGAGGGATCTCCCTACCAATCTTCTGATTCTCCGTCTTCCTAGGAACGCGTACACATACTGTGGTACTCGGCGCAACAAAAGAGATATCGGCGTCTTCTTAGAACAGCAGATGAGAAAGGAGACGCCAAATGCCGAGGCTAGTAATTACGTACTGTAACTCTATCTCGTACACGTTGTGATTCCCTTTTATAGTACACAGATACAGGTAACGAGTGAGCATCTGTCTTTACGAAGCACCGTGCTTCTTGTTACTCCATACCCCAGCACATCCACCGACAACATGAGTTGGCCGACGGTAGGTAGGGCGCCGCCTCCGTAACGAAACCACGAGAAAAAGGCCAACCCTTGCACACGTGTTTTTCCCAGTTTTGGGTGATTCCTTCGCCCACCTGCAGTGCTCGTATGCGTGTCTTCATGTTTCCTGTACACGTACATGGGACAAATACGAGCCGTGGGCCGGGGGGGGCCATTTGGGAAGCCCCCGTCGACTTGGAAGACTATGACGTTCTCGGCATGTTGTAGGTATTGCCAAGCCCAACTTCCCACACGTGGGTGAATATTGGCCACCACAACCAGGTGCCTTCCAGGTGTAATCAACCGGCTCGGCAGCCGAACCGACCGAGATTTATCGCCCAAGCCTGGTTGCACATCAAAATAACCGCAGAATCGAGCCTCTGCCAGGACAGCCTCAGACAGTGTGAACGATCGACGTGTGCGAAGGATGCGGCTTGTACAACCTTACCCTCTCCATCGGTATCGTAAGGGTTACCTACATATTCGATCGATGCGTGCATATCCTGAATCAAACCGTAGAATACCCCTGCTGCGACATTGCTAAGAATAGAATCCTCTTCTTCTCCCGCTTCTTCCGCCCACAGTAGCCCTATAATACTGTGTAATATTGGCCTCTTAGCCAGTTCGTACGTCGGTCATTTACTACTAGCGCCCAGTGAATGGAAATCCGAATAAGCCAAACCTCGTATTTGACGTAAACGCTTCGCCGCAAATTGCCTCCTTTGTCTGTACAGTGTATGTGCTGGCCTCCCCTATGGGCTGCATTAGCGCGCGGAGAGGGGAAGCCTGGAATGCTTCGCCTTATGGAGCGAACCGGATCAACATACGCATCCTGCGCGAAGCGCCAATACAGCCTTTGCCAAGCTTCTAACCTTAGAATAGCGTAAGCCGATTTCAGGGGTACAGGGCAACGATGGGCTGATGGGTACGATTCGTCCAATAGGAGAAATCTAGCTCGAGCTCGACGGGGCTCGCTAATGCACGTGAAATTAAGGCATCGAGCGTCTGGTCCCAACTATTCCAAGCTTTTCCAGAGGAAATTCCGAATGGAATCCTTCGGATTGACTACCAGCCTACCAAGGACGACGTCTGCGGGACCGACTGCTCATCCCGAGGCTTGGGAGCTGGCTGCCCGCCTGCGGCCCAGCAGAAAAAAGCATGGCCGATCCAATCATATCCGGCACCTGCCCAATCCGGGCCCTTCTTGTCGCTGTGGAACTCGCCAGGATAAACTGACAACCCAGCTGCCCGTCTTGATCAAACGGGGGGTTCTGAGCGCTTGGATCTTACCCGCCGGGGCTTTTCCTATAAGCGAGCATCTTGCCCCTTTCCGCTTTCCTCTTTAAACCAGCGGCCTCGCCTTGGATTCCCAATCCTGACTTTTGGACTCTTCTTTCCACACCTGATTGTGCGCTCCTGCCAACAACTCGCAAAATCTCGTGGAGGATTTCTTAAGTTAATTTTTAGTCCAACTTCAGTCATTCGCTTTTATTCCGTAAGGAAAAATTATTTAATAATCAAGGGAAAATGGTTCGCGTTTTGAAGTACGCCGGTGCCGGCGCTCTCCTGGTCTCGGCCGTTTACGCCCATCCTCCTCGTCTTGCCTACGAGGAGGAGTACGCGGTTTATCCCACAGAGCCCGTGTATCCTACAGAAATCACCTCGACCTATGTCGAGCCCACTACCACGGAGTACCCGACCATTCCTCCCCCTCCCCCTCCCAGCACTAGCACCGAGGAGGAGGATGTCACTACGGAGACCGAGTCTTACTCGGCCACCTCCGCTACCTCTGTGACTGTGACCGAGTCCGAGACTTATTCGGCTACGTCCGCTACCTCGGCCACCTCCGTCACCTCCGCTACCATCACGGAGTATCCTCCCACTACTCTCAGCACCACTACCAGTGCTACCGCCACTACCAGCACCTCCACCGAGGATGAGGATGACTGCCCACCTGAGACCGAGTCGTACAGCGCTACGTCTGCTACCTCGGTCACCGTGACTGAGTCTGAGGCTACTTCCGCCACCTCTGCCACTACGACTGGATACCCCAGTATCCCTCCTGAGTCGTCCACCGAGACCGGCAGCACCACTCTACCCACTGGCAGCACCGGGTACCCCAGTATCCCTCCTCCTGAGTCGACTACTGAGTCCGAGGCTACTTCTGCTACTTCCGTCACCTCGGCCACTATCACGGAGTATCCTCCCACTACTCTCAGCACCACTACCAGCGCTACCGCCACTGCCAGCACGACCACCGAGGAGGACGACTGCCCGCCTGAGGAGACTGAGTCGTACAGTGAGACAACTGTCACTGCTACCTCTGCCACCTCTGCCACTACCACCGAGTACCCCACTATTCCTCCTGAGTCGACCACTAAGGGTGACAGCTCCACTCTGCCCACTGGCAGCACTACTCTACCCACTGGCAGCACCGGGTACCCGAGTATCCCTCCTCCT
>QJNX01000415.1:0-43132 GCA_004155925.1 Monosporascus sp. MG133 | reverse complement strand
CCCGGGGGGCCCCCCCCCCCCCCCCATTGGATTCTCATCCCAGCTATTTCACTAGCGGAATTACATACATGTATGTACTTGTACTGTAGACTTTGTTACTGTAAGTTCGGCGTTACACTCTGCCGCGGCTTTTCTCAGCAGTGACTGACCGACCTCCACCTCGACCTTATTGGACATCGAGTTTCTCATCAGCCACCTCTCCCACTACAATCCGTTAGGGACTCCTTCGGATGAAGCTCGACGACTTTTGTCAACTACAGATTATTACTGAAAACTGCGGCCGAGCTGGACTGTATCTGACCACATGCTGCTGATTCCCTCTGCCCGCACTCGCTGCTCTGTGTCGTGGCGGTAGAATACGGTCAGGTCAGCCAACCGTCTTGAAGCTTAGCATACAATATCAAACAACATTCTTTCCCCTCAGCGGTCAGGTCAAGTCAAGCCAAAGTCAAGTCGAGTCGAAGACAGATCAATCAAGTCAATCCAAGCCAAGCCAAGCCAAGTCAAGTCAATTAAAATCCATTCACGATGCCCTGCTTCAAGGGCATCGCAGTCAGCATCCATGCAAATGGTGCCCCGCTCCCGGAATATGGCATGCAGAAGCAGTCGCGTCTGTCCCGCATCAGCACTTATATACCCGTCCCACAGCCTCAGTTGAATCCTGACACCTCGAAGCACGAGGCTGCCAAGTTCGCCATCTCCATCACCTTGCTAACGCCCGGCCATCCTATCCCTTACACCACTCCGAAGCCTACCGAGTCAAATCCCGATCCCCGGCCTCTCTACGCTGGTCCTCTGCCTGATTCCACCTCGGATCCCTCCAAGCATGCCAACACCGTTACTCCCTATATTCCCATGACCAACTCGGAGAACGAGACCATTGCTGCCTACATCTACTTCGACGGCCGAGCCAAGGAGGAGGTTGCCACCCTGCTACGTCCCGGTGAAGAGACCTGGGTCAATAGTCGTTGGGTCCAAGTTCCCGAAAGCGAGGGAGGAGGCCTCGCCGAGAGAGAGTTTCTGTTCCGCGAGGTCGGCTTGGAGAGGTGGCTCAATGGTTTGGATCTTAAAGGTCACGATGCCGCAGAGAAGGTCGAGAAGCGAAGACAGAAGTTCGAGAGACGCCGCCGCCGCCAAAAGTCGGCCGCACAGACCGGCAACATGGCCATGGAAAAGCCCAGCCGACCCCGGGACGCCCTAGCCTACGGTGCCTACGAGCAGTCCGTCCTCGAGAACCCTAGCTTGTCCGACTCCGATTCCCTTTCCGATGATGACGAGCCACCAGAGGCCACCGGTCAGATCAAGGTTGCCATGTTCCGCGTCATAGCGTCCGGCGAGATCAAGAAGGGGGAGTACTCGCCGCAGTTCGATGCCCATGACGACGACGATGAGAGCGACGAGGGAAACAAACGTGGGAGCAACGGGACTATTGATGCCGATGTCGAGCACACCACTAGCTTTGCGAAGCCGAAGACGCTGGATCCTAAGACTATTAGTACCCAGACGGTGACCGGCATCGATGGGCCCGATAAGCCCTATGCCACTTTCACCTTCTTCTACCGTGGTCAACGTGGGTAAATTTTTTATCCCACAGGTCTATCCCGCACTAATGCTTTTCACAGGGCAACTCGCCAAAATGGGAATCCTCCCCGGGTCTAAAGCCGATACGAAGGCCCCTGCTGCCAAACGACGGTCGACCCAGCTTGACTTCTCGGGGCTCGGACCTCTCAAGACCAGCGGGACCGTAGGGTTCTCGGCCTTCAGAGATCAGGATTCCGAGAGGGCCAGGCGAAGAAGCTCAGGGAGGAAGAGCAACGGCGCCATAGACGATAGCGACGAAGATGACAGTGACGTCGATCCTCTTGCAAAGATGGAAGATACGGATGATAAGGTCATCAAAACCCATATAGAACCAGAGGACGCCAAGGTCACAGGTGAGCTACAGGCTGGTATCGACAGGATTCGCGTAGGTCACCCTGAGGCATATACGTCTTGCTATGCAAACTAATCTGGCCCTCATAGCTAAAACGACAACACTCTGCCGATCCCGACAGCATGAGCCCTTCGGGCAAATCCCCGAGTACCCCCCCCGCCAGAGAAAGAACCCCCACAGAGGCTTCCCAGGCTGGTCGACTGCTGCCTGATACGGTATCCAGCCTAATGTCTCGAGCCCTCACTGAGGAATCGTCTATTGGAAGTCCGCTGAAGAAGCAACGTGCTGATGTAGACGGCACCCGACAAGATCGGTCGGCCAGTTTTCCCTCGGCGTTAGGCGACGTCTTAGGGAGAGCGACAGCAGATACGCCGCCGAAGCCGGAAAACCATACTACAACTATTGACGAGGACGAAGAGTTGTAAAATATTTGCCCCTAAATATCCGCTGGATGAGTTGTGCTCCCCCAGGCCCCTTGACCCCTGGATACGACAGAGCCACAAAGGCTTCCTCCCCATCCGGCTGAGCGGCTGGCTCCCTGGTAATAATTCGCAACATTAGCAGGTCTTCACCGATACGATAGGGCTTTCATGAATCTTTCAGGATATCTTCTTCACATTGGCTCCAGAACGAGCATCGACCTCTTAACAGGGTCATTGTCGACGCGGGCCTAACCCTTATCTACCTTAAGAGGCGTCCTGAGGATACGATGGTTAGTTAGCGTAAACCCGAGCCGTCAGCTCACGACTTTTGGACATCTCAGTCAAGAATATTGTGGGTTGGCTAGTACAGGGGCGTTGGTTTCATAGCACTCAAGGCAGATGTACATGCTGGCTTGACCCTCCTTTTCTTTCTTATACCTCCCGCTCTTGCACGCGGACAATTGTATGAATACCCGAAGAACAGAGAAATTCGCAGTGGATATACGACGTACGTACGCAGAAATTAAAGGAAGGGGGGGGGTTATCGGTCTCGTCCAGCGAGATGTGCGGTATCGTCGGTCGGTCGGTGTCATTCGGTAGAATTCGTCGGGCAATCTATACAGCAAACATTGGACGATAGTCAGGTTTAAGCTACCGCCTTCTTTCCTTTTCCACTTCGAAACGTGCAGATGTGATCATATTCCCTATTCTGTACCCACCTTAGACTCTTGGGTACGCGAGGGAAGAGCCGTTATGGCGCTTGCTAAGTGAGGTGTGGTTACGTGATTTTACATGTGCATACCGGGTGTGCTACGAGCAACTCGGTGGAGGTGGCTAAGGGGTAAATCAACAAATAGGGGGAAGGCTCATCATCCCCCAACCGGTCGGACAGTTCCGTCTGTAACTCGATGGTCATTCCTCACATTGCGCCACCTTTATCGGATGCCGCGTGTCGACTTTCAACCAGGCCGAGGACCTGCCTCCTCATTCAGCCCTCGGTAAAGCAGCACCATATGGTGGAAGCAGGTAGTAGGTAGCAAGCGCCCTAGACGGGTCGGTCAACGGATTTTTTTTTTCTTTCTTTCTTCTCCGTCCGGATAACTAACTGTCCGCAAGGGGTTCAAAGTCAATACCCGCCAGCGGTACGGGAAAATCCGCCGGCTACCGCCAGCCAGATAACGGACGAAGATGGATGAATGCTATCCAATGATACCCGGCCCTGCACGGAAGAAGAGTTAAGAAAATGAAGGGAACGGAACAGGCTCGGAGAACGAATTTAGCTGCTGGACGATGACCGCGGTCAGGCTCGGGATAGAGATAAGATATCCGGTTGGTGCGTCACGGTGGCAGCGGTAGTCCCAGTCGAAACCATTGGTGTCGGCGGGTGCGTCCAGCTGAGCATCCTGATTTTGGTAGGGGGGACGGGGGGTTTCCTTTGGCCGACAATTCTTCGTTGCCCGGCTCGTCGCTGCGCGCCGTGTGTCCGGCATGAGGATATAGGTAGGCATGTACGCTCATGTTCGGCGCCCGCGCCCGTGCCCGCAAGTCGCCACGGTCCGGAGGCCAGGGGCGAGGAGGTGTGTAGGAAGTTGGGCCTGGTCTGAGTGCGTGCCGAATGTGAAATTAACGGTCGTAGTTTCACTCGTGCCTCGGATTGCGGATCATTATCCATTGTGGGAGCTACCGTGCGTGCTTTGATTCTTATGCGTTTAGGGGTAAAATAGGGGACAACGGTTAAGTACGGCTCCGCATATTGTAGTCTCTGCTATGAGGCTGCATATATATCTGGAGGGAGAGGGAGAGAGGTCTAGTTGAAGCTACATAAGGTAACTAACATATTATGATAACCCGGGTTTAACTCTGACAGCATCTCTCACGCATATTGCTAACAGATCAGCCTACTGAAATAGTCTCTCCCCAGGTCTCTTACACGCAAGGGTCTCTCCGGCATGGATTCTGTGTCTGGAAATTAGCCTCCTCGATCGATGTGCAACTCCCTTTCGTAATAGAGCCGGCAGGATGTCCTCTTAGCTGCGTTTTCTGTTCCCCTAGGAGAGGGATCAGTGAACCACCCACCGACACGCCAACGCGGCCGTCAATTTCTATCCATTCCAGCAAGAGCCTAGCCCCCTATCTGGGGTAATCGCGAGCCGTCATCTGTCCGCTACCTTTACGAAGGTCTTCGGAGAACCTCTATACCTCCGTTGTTTACCTTGCGCTGCAAAATCATCATCCTCCGGCATCGGCATCGGGAAGCTCTTTCTTTACTTTAGTCGTTAGCGCGGTCACGGCGCCGACTCAGGCGGCCGTGGTGGCCCTGATACAAGCGCGTTCACCTAGCTAGGACCGACGGTATTCCCTAGAACGGTTGCTCCCAGGCTTATGTTCAGAAGTACCGAATGCAGAGTTTTGTCTAGCCCCATATTTCATAGACCATACGCAACACCATGATAATCTCACGTGAGATATCTGACTGCTGGAAAGCCCAGACAACTTTAGGAAAAGACCAGATCTTTATTGGCCGAACGACTAGCTTGAGCACTTGAGAAGCGCAGAATAACTATGTCGAAGATCCCTTCTGAAGTAAAACGGAGACGAATCTTCAGACTCTAATATTAATACATGTGTGTGCCATAGCACCAGGACAGTCTATCGTAATGCCGGAGGTAAGACATGATCACGTTCTAATGCAAGATAGCCCTCGTATCACGAGGTTAACCGTGCTGTCTAGTGGTTGAACCTTAAACCGAGAGACACTTCATGACGAAATTGTCCTAAATAGCCTACGCGTCACATACTATTCATCATTCTTTTCGGACGTGCCATGGGTCTAGCTCATGCTTTGGCGCTGTCACGGGTCGCTATGTAATTACTTAGTACTCCTGCAACTCACCGTCATTTGCTGAAGAAGTAGATTTATCTGATTGACCCCTTACAGGGTCCTAGCTCGGAGGGAGAGGGTAGTGAGGTCTCCTTAAATACATGGAGAAGTGATACCTAAGGTGGCTGTAAGTAATCACTACTAGGGGATAATCTATTAAGCCAAGACCTAAGCTATTGGTTAGCTACTCCGCCTTGGTTTCAACAACGAGACAGTAGGTTTGGACCGCAAATAGTACCAATCAAAGGAGGCTAACGCCGTGCTCCGTGGCTGGCTGCCATTTCTAATAAAATTGGTCCTTCTGCGGCCCTCTAAGGCTTTTAAGTAAGCTGACACCGATCTTCCTACCTGCACGACGCCCGGGCATTCCTCTGCATGGGATCGCTAGTGTGCTCCGTGTAACGGCGTGGTGCTTAGCTTCTATCTTTCTCGAACAGAATAGTCCGCGTACCGTAAGCCCCAACGTGACATATTGATATGTTCCGTTGATCCGTAAAAAATGATAGGGTAGAGCCGTCGACCATGGTTGCGGAGGCTGGAGAGACTGTCTAGAATATGTGGTAGGTTCAACTTCCACATGGAGACCTCCACCAGCTTACATACCTCAAGTACTGTTTTCGTAATAAGGTGTGCCTCTGAGTTTCCCCCACCTTTCCTACGCATCGGCTGTGATGGAGTACGGCGTGGAAGACGTACCATTAGGAGCAGGTTTGCCACCTGACGATATACACGTACGTTCAGACGGCATCAAGCATGAATATCGCTTCTTACCATTGATGTAGGCAGTGAGCGTCTCCCTCCCGCGATGGGAGGACGCCGAAGGATGGGCAAGAAAAGACGACAAGACGCTCAAGGTCATGAAGACTGGATATCCCAGGTTCTTTATCCAACCATTGATACAGCGCCTTGCCGAGGAGCTTAGCAGTAGGTTTGGGCCCCCTGGCACACAGACTATTATCTTGTCATCACAAGGAGCGGCATTGAGGTGCCGTTCCTTCATGTTAGCGCACACGCACTACGGAGGTGCGGCCTGCCGAGTTGGAATATATTCCTTGTGTCTCGATGGGACCCGGGAGTCGGCCACTCAAACTCCTTGGGCCAATATCCATGTAGTCTGGTTCGATAAGGAAAACCTGCCTCTGGCAAAGGCTTTCTGGCAGCACACCGGCGAAGGGATATCCAGCAGGTGGGCGGAACACTGCCAGAAACTCGTCGACTCTTTTAAAGTTTCAAATAGGGGTCATTTCCTCGACCCTAGTAGACGAACCGCGCATGCTGTCATATGCAATGGCCCGGCTTGGGAAGATAAGCGGTTCATACTTGACCGAATCGCAAGGTATACGGATCCTTCAGGCCAAGTCGATCCGGACCGCGATGTGTTCCTCTACCCAGCTGGGATGAAAGCTATCTTCGACGTGGCAAGAACTGTATCACAGTACTCCCATACCGCAACATCAGGGCAGCCTCTAATGGTTGCTTACGGGTAGGTCCATCTCGGATGTTCTAGAGGAGCTGCTTATTGAATATAGTTTTCTCTATGTCGACACCATCAAGATTCTGTCCAAGTTTGGCATGAACGATGTCATCATCTATGGCTTCGGTAGCGCTTCGGAACTCGATGAGTTAGAAGAGCGACTGAGATCTGGCACGAGAATAGGGGCTCTATTCACGGAGTTCCCCACGAATCCTCTCCTTACTTGTATCGATCTTCATCGTGTCCGGCGACTAGCTGACAGGTATGACTTCGTGGTCGTGTGTGATGACACTGTTGGCACGTCCGTCAATGTCGACATTCTCCAGTTGGTCGACGTGGTTGTGACAAGCTTGACGAAACTCTTTAGCGGCGCGTGTAATGTCATGGGAGGAAGGTAAGAGCACACCCAAAGTGACACATCCCATGCAAGAAGGCCGGGAGGTTCTGACGAGGGACGCAGTGCTATCCTTAATCCGCAGTCGAGACACTACGGAAAACTGCAGGAGATTCTTTCGGATATGTTCGAAGATACCTACTTTCCGGAAGATGCAAGAGTCATGGCCAGAAACTGCGCCGACTTCCCACAGCGCGTGAAGAGGATAAACGGGAACGCCCAGGATGTGGCCACGTTATTGCACTCGAGGACCGACCTGGTGAAGCACGTTTATTACCCCTCGATCGGACCCTCCAAGCACTTCTACGACCTCGTTCGGCGTCCAGGCGGTGGCTACGGATACCTCCTGAGTGTCGAGTTCGTGAAACCGGCTGCAGCCGTCGCATTCTTCAATGCCTTGCGCGTCGCCAAGGGACCAAGCTTAGGAACGAGCTTCACGCTTGCGTGTCCTTACACGCTGTTTGCACACTATGGAGAGATGGATACGGTGGCCGCATATGGTGTCGTCGAGCACCTGGTGAGGATAAGCGGGGGCCTAGAGAAAGACATCCTCGAACGGGTTCAAGAGGCGCTTGAAGCAGCTGAAGCAGGGTCAGGGCAGGTGCTTGATGCACGTAATCATTAGGCTGGCAAGTCCTCGATACGCAACTCTAGGACGGAATTCTGATGTGCATGGACTCGGGAGTTAAAGAGGGGTAGAGTCTATCTTACGTGGTACTGTAGCAGTTTTCGTCAGCGAATGTGTATATGCTTGTTTACGAGTACATGAACAACGTGTCAAGTCGACCGAGCAGCTGACGTATTGTACTGCGTTAACGTTGACGTGTTGCATTACCCTGAACTGGGGTTACTTAGCACTGCGCCGCAATTGGACATAGCAATTACACATCCAAACATCAACCAACGGCGACGCCAGAATAACCACTTGGACAAACGCGTAGTCCACCGTCCCAGGTCCTTATAAAGAGAGCAGTCACCCTGGGCTTGAAGAGTGATTTTGGAAGTTACCCACGAATTAAGCCCTCAATCAAGACGGCTGTGGTGGCGGTGATGGCAGGTCCCACCTTGGCTCGGACTTCGCAGGAGGTCTCGAAGGGGAAAGCGAACCCCCTGGATGAAAGCTTCCAAAAGATCGTGGCGAAGGCATTGGAGGAGTGGCACGTGCCCGGCTTGTCAATCGCAGTCATCGATGGCGATGACACTTGGGCGGAGGTGAGTCGCCGGGCATCTTTTTCTCCCACGGCGTCACTCACTGCACGCTTAACACATGTCGCCTTTGACGCACCAATCGCGGTGAATACGAGGCGGATTATCCAATGTTTATAAAGGCGCGCATAGTCTTTGCTCGTATCTCGGCAGGCCGAACTGAACGAGACTAGGGTTATGGCTCTGCCACTCTCGATTCAACCCCGGTGACGCCGTCGACCCTGTTCTACACGGGGAGCACGACGAAGGCCTTCACGTGCGCGATCCTGGCCATGATGATGGAGTCCGGGGACGAGGAGAAGAGATCGCCGTCGCTGTCGGCCCTAGGCTGGCGGACGCCGATCTCGAGCCTCATCCGCGACGACTTCGTGCTGCAGGACGAGTGGGCCACGGCTCACCTGACGCTCGAGGACGCCCTGTCACACCGCACGGGGTTCCCGCGCCACGACAGGGCGCTCGCGATGCACTACGGCGACGACGACCACCCGGTCACGATGCGCGACTTCGCGCGGTCCCTGAGGCACCTGCCCGCCGTCGCCGAGCCGCGGGTCGCGTGGCGGTACTGCAACTACATGTACCTCGTGGCGTCCCACGTCATCCAGACCCTGACGGGCCGGTGGCTGGGGACCACAATGCGGGAGTGGATCTGGGCGCCGCTCGGCAGTAAGCAGTTCCCGGGGTTATTACTCTCCCCCTGTTTCCGGGTTCGCGGACATGAGATCGCGAATGGGATATTTCTTTTCTTAAGAGTTAATAGCTCCCGAAACATGTCTTATCACCCCGGCTACGAAGTAGCCGTCTGATTAACCAGAACGAACAATGACTGACTCCATATCCTGCAGTGAAGAGCACGTATTTCAGCCTGGAGGACGCCCAGGCGGGTCCCGAGGACCTGGCTTCGGGGTACTGCTGGGACTACAGGAACGGCGGCGGGTACGAGAGGGTGCCCTTCATGGACCTCACCGGCGTGAGCGGCGCCGGGGGCATCGTCTCGAACGTGCTGGACTACGCCCGCTGGGTCAGGAGTCTGCTGAGAGAGGAGGGCCCGGTCCCGAAGGCGGCCCACGCGGCCCTGAAGACCCCTCGGATGGTGATGCCCCCGGACTCCCGGAAGGGCTTCGACGCACCCATGGCGTATGCGCTCGGCTGGATGACGAGCACGTACAAGGGGCACAGGGTATACACGCACGGCGGCGGCATGGAGACCTACGGCGCGGATATCTTCTTCTTCCCGGATCTGGATTACGGTGTGGTCACGATGGGCAATACGGCGATAACCTCGAATGTGGTTGGCCAGCTGATGGCTTGGAAACTAATCAATGACAAACTTGGCGTGCCGGAAAAGGAGCGGTCGGATTGGGAAGGATTGTGGGTCACCACTCTACGTGTTTAAGGTCAGCGCGAAGATATACTGACAAGTGAACAGCGCCAAGAAGGCTTTCGACGAGATGCTGGCAGCTGCGGACGGTGCTGTGGATAGGTTATACCCGGGGCGAGCAGACCCTCCGTTGCCTCGCGCACTTCCTCTTGGTGATTACGCAGGAACGTACTTCCATGCGGCCTACAGGAACATTATCGTCGAGGTGATGGACAAATCAGATGGCATAGACGGCAAGCGGGAGCTCAAGGCGGCTCGCGAGGACTTCGTATGGAAGATGACCTTCGAGTTTGAACACGTCTCGGGCGAGTTCTGGGTCATCTACGGGGAACCGAGGGGCTCCGGTGGAGTGAGAACGCAGCTCGGAAAAGCCGAGTTCAAGATCGGGATCACCGGGAAAGTGGAAGCCCTTAAGGCCGAATTCTTTCAAGACGGATCTGAAGGGGTAGTATTGTTCGAGAAGATAGCATAACTAAGTATCTATGCAGATAGGAATGCAACCACGGGCAATCCTACCGATCACATTCAACTATCAACAGGGCATACTGCACCCACAAACACTCCCCGGCAAGGAGATATAGCGACCTAGTCTTCGCTCAAACCACACCGTAAGTAAGATAGAGGGATTGTGTAAAGAACGCTCCCCATACTACGGCAATGAAAACAAAGCTGTCTAATGAACGGCTGAGGCCCTGTAAGACTCGTCCAGCAGTACATCGAGACGCGCAGAGATTCCCGTCTATGTGAACAACCTGTCGGATTGTCAGCGCTATGATACTATACATACGAACGAGACAAGCAATGAAGACGGTTTGAGGCGAATCAAGTCAGACTGTTGAGCTTGATAATTTGGAAGTCGACATGAGGAATTCCGTGGGTTGAAGATAAAAAGAGATCATCATTGGATTCTGCCTCAGCTGGTGAGTACGGAAAAGCCGTGAACTTACATATATTGCTAATCATCGACAAGACAATGCTGTTGTACGACTGATGATGAAGCTCAAAGCAAATTTGCAAAAATTTAATGAACGGGCCTCATGTACCAAGTAATTTACAAAGTCACGTGCGGCTACGTACCCCACAATTCCCGTCGGTGACTGGTTACTGCCGTTTAGTCCCTCACCCACGCCTGTCGTAATAACGTATGTAGCGAAAGAACTCCGACTTCTCAACTCTCTCCCACCTGGTATACGAAGGGGCCACCGTCCAGCAAAAACCACAGTCGAGTCAATCTCCACTCCACCACCTCCACCGACAGGCAGCGGCAGTGTTGATCGCTCTCGTCTGCGTTCTAATTTTTTCCGACGAAGACTCTGACCCCCCTCATCGTCCAAAAGCTGAAAAGCCAGAGGGGGCCTGCCACCCGGCCCAGCGAGACAAAGCAACAGCAAGCAAGCTCGGCGATATCGGGACATCATCCACATACACCACCGATAGAGAGACGGAAACCCGCCCCGCAGCCGCCATCCGTCCGTCCGTTCCTACATCCTACAGCCATGCCCGCCCTCCGGACCAGGGCGGCCGTCGCGCGGGCCGCGCGCACCCTCTCCCTCCAGCAGCGGTCCTTCTCCGCGACACCCCGGGCGCCCGCGTCCCATGGCCCGCAGTACGACCCGCCGACCGGCTGGCTGTTCGGCGTTAAGCCCGGCGAGAAGTACCAGAAGGAAGGCTGGGAGACGCCCTTCTTCTACGGCTTCTGCGGCAGCCTGTTCCTGGCCGCCGTCGCCTACGGCTTCAAGCCTGACACATCGTGAGTTTTCTTCTTCTTTTCGTTAATGCGCTCGTTGCGGTCGGCTGTCCCACGAGTGGTCAAGGGTCTCCCTTCCTCCAGTCGACGGATTGATCGATGAGCTCGGCGATTGTCTATAGTGGCACCGTTTCCTCCCTTGTCCATTGCCACCTTCTGCCCTCCGTATCTCGCTCCTTGTTGAGTTGTCGTCCGCTGATATCAACGTACAGGATACAGACATGGGCTCTTGAGGAGGCTCGGAGGAGATTAGAAGTTGAAGGTATCTTGGAAGACCCGACGAAGAAGCCGTGAAGCACCTAATATAAGGGTTGTATGTAACGGAAAGGGGCAATGGGGGTTATCGAGACTCTCAACTGTACATGGCCGTTTTCACTTAATCTCCTGGTCTCATCCCAACTACACCACACCGTTTAGAGATGGGTCATAGAAGATAGCCTCCAACCGACTATGGGGCTTAGAACCGGCAATCGATATTCTTTTTATGTTAGCAAATCCGCACATTCACTCGCATACTTTTTTTTCAGCGTCACTACGCTAGCCAACTCAGGTGAAGACCCAGCGACGGCCTATGGTCTCTAGATGATTATTAACTGGAAAACAAGGCTATGTACGCCAAGCGCCTGTATATGCCCACGATGACATGCTTCGATCGCCCCTACAGATAACCTCTTTTAGCCCGCCCCTTCTAGCAGACGTAACTCCATTCATGCTCCTCATCGCCGTACTGCCTCGCTTCTATCCAGTTCTTCATCCTCAGGGCGATCTCGCCGGACTCCTCATGCTCGGTCAGGCCGCAGTCCACCAGCTTGCCCCTCCAGCTGATCTTCCGGACGGGGCTCACGATGGCCGCGGTGCCCGCGCCGAAAACCTCTATCATGCGCCCGTCCAGCGACGCTTCGTAGAGGTCCCTCATCATGAGCTTCCGCTCGGAGATCTTCCAGCCCTCGGGCGCGAGCTTCTCGCGCGCGAGGCTGAGGATGGAGTCCCGGGTGACGCCCTCCAGGATGGTACCGTCCAGAGGCGCCGTGATGAGCTCCTTCTGCCCCGTCTCCTTGTCTTTCATGGCCACGAAGAGGTTCATGGTGCCCACCTCGGTCACGTACTCCTCGGGCCCGAACAGCCACAGGTTCTGCTGGAAGCCGCGGCGCGCGGCCTCCATCTGCGGCACGATGCACGGCGCGTAGTTGGCGCCGAGCTTCTTGTCCCCAACGCCGCCGGGCCACGCCCTCACGGCGTAGTCGGTCGCCTCCAGCGACACGGCCTTGAAGCCCGTGGGATAGTACGGGCCCACGGGCGACGCGATGACGTACAGTAGCGCCGAGCCCGGTGGGTTGACCCCAAGTGTCTTCTGCGTGCCGATGAGCGTCGGCCGTAGGTACAGAGAGTATCCCCGCTCGTTCGGGATGAAGCGCTCCTCGAGCTTCGTGAACTTGGCAATCAGTTCTATCAGGGCAGTGGGGGCGAAAGTGGGCAGGGCGATGCGGGCGGCGGACTTGTTGAATCTCTCCATGTTCTTGTCCGGACGGAACAGCCGTATGTTGCCGTTCTTGTCCTTGTAGGCCTTCATGCCCTCGAAGCACTCGAAGGCATAGTGAAAGACGCATGTGGCGGGGTCTAGCGACAGGTTCTGGTAGGGCTGGATGGTGGGGGCTAGCCAACCGTCGGTCTTAGTCCACTCCATGGTCAACATGTGATCTGTAAATTCCCGTCCGAATACCAAGGTGGCCGGGTCCTTGGGCGTCTTGGGGGACGTTGTCTTGGTAATAGACAGCTTGGAGGGATCTAAGTCCAGAGGTTTCGCAGCAGATGCCGCCTCGGGCTTGATGCTATACCATCTCGACGCCTGTATGGCCAATGATAGCTGCGAGGGACGGATGGCGGGAGCTCTGAGAGCTCTACCGCACCGGGGCAGAAGCTGTCGCAGCATATCAAGCTTGGACAGGACGAGAGATTACTCCGTAGCTCTCAATCCGACAAACTACAAAACGGCAAAAACAGAAGTGACTGCCACCGAAGAATATCCCGTATATTCGTAGGACTTTCGAGCGCGGAGAAGAGAACACTACTTTAGAACTGCAAGCACAGAGGGCCAAAAAAAAAAAGGAACATCAAATAATAGATACGACGATGCCAAATTTGAAACTCTGCCAACTCCTCGTTAGTCAATTCGCGTTGGTAACCGCAGGTACAGACGCAGCTGTGACAGTGGGAAAGCGACTTCGGAGGGCGTATGGCCAATCTCCATCAGAGAACCCCCCCACCATGGCTAAGTACCCGATGGGTCAGGGTCGAAGCTGCAAGCCACACTTCCTGATGTACTGTACTTAAGCAGCAGACCAGCCTCACAGATCTTATCTCTTATCTCCCAAGTATAAATCAATGTGGCTTGAACAGCGCCCACTAACGTTACAGTACATGCGTACTGACCAGGCTACCCGGGAAATGTGAGAGATCTATCCACGCCGTTGTAGCGATAACAATGAATTATCCAAGCTGAATGCGATTTGCTCTCTCTTCGCCGTCTTACCCGAGGCAGCGAGAATTAACTGGCTCCCTACTAAGTAATTAATTGTTTCGGTTCTGCATGGTTGATATTCGAGCCGACACACCCAGACCAGGCGCATTCATTCGCGTACTTTATTTAATGCGGCCCCCTTTTGCTGTACAGTAATACTATCTAGACTAATCGGCTGTTACGGGGAGACCAACAACCCAAACATTCGAGACAGTTAAATGTCTTCCTCGCCGCTGTACGACTACAGTACTACGATATGAGGGTCGCGAATTTCCACTCCAGCTGCCGTCGTCGTCCATCATCATGTTCTCCTCCTTGAAGAGCTTCTCCTCTAATATCAATTCCAACTATTCTGTTTCCTCCACCCTTACCTCGACTGCCGGCGCATGGAAGATATACGACGCTAAGAAGAAGTCGACGGGGAAGTCGTACTCCGTCTTCGTATTCGACAAGAAGGCCCTCGATTCGCATGGTAAGGAAGGGACAGAAGAATATATATCTACATTACCGTATTGGCATGCGCCGGTGCTGATTCTACCTACAAAGGCAGCTCACTAGGTCGATCGGGCGCAACCGCGTTTAAGCGCGCCGCCGAAGAGGTTATCGAACGCCTGAAGAAAGAAGCCTCATCGCTGGCTCGATTACGGCACCCTAGCGTTCTGGAACTAGTCGAACCCGTTGAGGAGACGAGGGGAGGGGGCCTTCAGTTTGTGACCGAGTCCGTGACCACCTCCTTGGCGAGCCTCCTACAAGAAAAGGATGGCCAAGAACGCGCAGGCGGCGTCGGTGGCCGCTCTAGCCGCTACGTCACTGAGGATGCCGACGGCGTAAGACGAAGGCGCGAGATCGAGATCGACGAGCTCGAGATACAAAAGGGGCTCCTGCAGATCAGCAAGGCGTTGGAATTTCTGCACGAGAACGCTGGCCTTGTCCATGCGAACCTTACCCCTGACTCCGTCCTCATCAACGCGAAGGTCAGCAGCACCCACGCTTTTTCCTCTTCCCCGTCGACTTCGACTGAATCATATCTCCGAAGCACAACATCACCCCTGCCCGGCCATACCATGTTCTCCTTCGGATTCCAAATGAGCTGCACTTAGCTAACATGGGTTTCAGTCTGATTGGAAGCTCAGTGGCCTCGCCTTTTGTACTCCTCCTGAAAATTCGACCAAGCCCACGTCCGTACAACCTATTAGCTTATCAGAGGTCCTCAATCTTGATCCGCGGCTGCCGCGGTATGTACAGATCAACCTTGACTATACTTCGCCCGACTTCGTCTTGGATAACAATCTCACCACCTCTGCCGATATGTTCTCTCTGGGACTCTTATGTATCGCGCTGTATAACTCACCTCATCGCTCTCCTATAGAAAGCAACGGGAGCATATCCGCTTATAAGAGACTATTCGCGTCGTCTTCTACTGTTCCATCTTCTGGAAATGGCTTTCTATCATCCAGGCCGTTGCCTAAAGATCTATCCTCTTATGTTTTGCCTCGGCTGATAACGCGGCGACCTGCCCAACGCATGACTGCTAAGGAATTTCAAGCAAGCGAGTATTTCGACAACATACTAGTCTCGACTATTCGCTTTCTAGACGGATTCCCGGCTAAAACTCCGAACGAGAAGGCCCAGTTCATGAGAGGGCTGAACAAAGTGTTGCCGTCCTTCCCCAAGTCGGTCATGGAGAAGAAAGTTCTCCCGGCCTTGCTCGAGGAACTGAAAGACAAAGACCTACTGTCTCTAATTCTACAGAACGTCTTCAAGATTGTCGACTTGCTGCCTTCAGGAAAGCGCGCCTTCGGGGAAAAGGTGCGGCCGAGACTCAAGGAGATATTTGTCGCACATGCGAAGCAACCACAAGAGAAAGACCCAGCCAGGGACGCTGGCTTGATGGTTGTCCTGGAGAATACCGGTCTTATAGCCAATAATAGCTCCGGAAAGGAATTCAAAGACGGTGAGTAATCCAGACCTTGTGTAACAGCCAAGAAGGCGCCTCTGTGTCATGGAAACCAGCACAGCTGAGGTTAACTTCTATGCGTAGATATCTTGCCGATATTTTTGGCAGCCGTCGAGTCGGCAACGCCTTCGCTCGTCGACGTGGCCATGCGGGGACTCCCGATGGTTCTCCCTGTTCTGGACTTCAGCACGATCAAGAATGAGTTGTTTCCGGTGATAGCCACCGTCTTCAGCAAAACCAATAGCTTGGCTATTAAAGTTCGTGGCTTACAAGCCTTCGTCATCCTATGCGGTGGTTCCCTGGAGGGAGGGTCCATGGATGATGGCCTTAACGGCTTTGGTCCTGAAAAGAGGAAAAAGACATCGTCATCAAGCGCCCTTGATAAGTATACCATGCAGGAGAAGATAGTGCCACTGATTAAGGCCATCAAGACAAAGGAGCCAGCTGTCATGATGGCGTCCCTCAGCGTCCTCCGAGTGGTTGGAGAGGTCGCAGATGCTGACTTTGTAGCAATGGAGATTCTACCCATTCTTTGGAGCATGAGCTTGGGCCCGCTTCTTAACCTCAAACAATTCCAGTCCTTCATAGATTTGATTAAGACGCTTTCAAGGCGCGTCGAGGAAGAACAGACCAAGAAACTGCAGGAGCTCTCTGCCGTTTCCGAGGGAGGCATGACGGCTAGTCCGAGTGAAGACTTTCTGGCATTCGGAGGCGTGACCGGGACTACGTTCGACTCAACGAATAACGCCACGGAAGACGATTTTGAGCGGCTAGTGAAAGGAAAAGCGTCGTCCCACGCGCCGGACAACCCCATGGACGCCGGCTGGGATGCACCAAGAGCTGCCACGGCACCCACGGTCGCCGCCGTTACATCGCCGCAGTTTTCATGGTCGACTCCGAGCCCTAGTCCCGCGCCGAAGCTCCAGACCTCTTTCCGAACAGTGACGCCTGACCTAACGCGAATCGAGGCCATAACACCTTCGTCGACACAGTTTTCAAAGCCGCTACAACCGAGTACGACTAGCACGACGCAGAACACCCCGTCAATGGCAAGCCAACAGACTTCTACTAGTGTCAACTGGTCTACGTCTGCTGCCGCAACGCCTAACCCCTGGGCTTCATCAAGCCAGTCTACCACAATGTCGCCCTCCAGTTCATCGCTCGGCAACATGGCTTCATCGATGTCGAACATGTCGCTTGGTCAGCAGAAGCCGACCATGAACCCATCGTCCTCTTTCTCACTCCCGCCACCACCGTCTAGTGGAAGGATCACACCGTCAGGCTTCAGTTTGCCGCCACCACCCGGGAGTGTGCCGAAGCACACCTCTACGTCGTCGTTCGGCCAGCCAACCTCGGGACTTGGTGGCCTGTCACAGCCGAACAGGAGCATGAACAGCATGATGAACACCGGCATGGGGGGCACGAATAGCATGAATAACATGATGGGTAACCTGGCGGCGAACCAAGCGTCGTTACAGCCACAGAAGCCGCAACAGCAGCAGCAGCAGCAGTCTAGCAAGTCGGGGTTGGATAAGTACCAGAGTCTGATATAGGAACAGTAAAATTAAGTGTGAGCGGTGGGGGGGCCGTCGTTGCGTTACGAACTTAGCATGCGAACATTACAAACTGTCTAGTTTAGGATCCGGTTAATAGAACCTGTGTACCACTCTCCAACATCCGAGACGGCCCGGCCCGGCGGAAGAGCCCCTAACCTAGAATAATGTGAGCTGCAGCCATTGCGTTCTCATGTGTGTCACTGTAACCGCAATGCTGCAGCCGGGTTCCTGGGTGATCCAGCTCAGCCTTGCCCCACCGCAGGAACCCCCGTCTGGGAAGGGGAAACGGTTGGTCGTTGGGAGGTAAGGACATAGGGAGATGGGCAGGCTCGCTCCAAGGGATGGGGTCCTGAAGCCGGTTATTCACATCTACCCGTCTTTTCATGCCGTACACAAGGGCTGCACTTTAGTTAAGTGAGTAGGACCTTTAAGTCATGATCATACAAACAACGGCGGCAGACGCACTGACCATCCTTCAGCGCCCGCTAGCATGTTATGATTTACATATGCCTCTCCTAAAATTTGTTCGGGGGGGTCTGGAAAGGGGGCGGTAAGTAGGTATGTCTCAGGAATGCGGAAGGCTTCCTTACCCAACTTCCAGCCGAGCACGAGGTCGAAGTGCATGCACCTACGCTGCCACCCACGTCGGCACCTTTTATCTGTGCTATATGTGCCTAATATATGCGATATTACACCGCTGCCCGGTGCTATTTCGGCGTCACTCCTACCCTTCCTCCCCTTCCCTAAGTAACGATGTTGTAGCCCGACGTCAGACTGCATGCAGCCTGTGGCACTCAATCCTCTGTCGGGCTATCTATATCTATATATGTGTGTGTACATAAGTGCTGTGTTTTATTTAGCTGTTTTTTTTAATCCCTTTAAATCTTCGCCTCTTCGCGAACGCCCATCTGTTAGTCGCATCGCCATAGAAGGCGGCGCCGTCGTCGCTTGGAATGCGGGCAAAAAAAAGCCCAATTCGTGCTACCGGGACCTACCTAAGTAGCGTGACTTACCTGGCTCGCTGCCCTCGACTTGAGAGCTAAACGAGGTTTGCTTGGATGTGAAGAGGGAGCAGAGGCGGACGTTGGAGAGACGCGATACGGGCATCCGGGAGAGGACGGGATGGTTGTGGGTGGTGTCCATTCGGCGTTTGCCCCGGTGTGTAGGGGTCCGGCCGGGGGTAGATTATCATGCCCATGGGCGGTCCAGGCTGCAGGAGGTGCGCGGATCAGTCTGAGGCGGCCAATCAGGGGCCGCTCAGGAGGAAGCGGGATCGCCGATGATGGACGCGTGTTTTATGCGTATATATAGGGTGGTAAGCGTGTTAATCCCTTAGTGTACTTGCTTCTACTACGACTGTGTGGTACGAAGATGGAGTGAACCCCATTAATCGAGGGAATTTGGTGTTTTCGTGCGTCGAGGCTGTCTTTCTGTTCGTGCGTAACTATACTACCTACTGTTACCCAGCAGAGCCCGCCTCACCTGCTCATACGTAGATTAGACACTAACGTTACGGCTAGCAGCGCAGCGTGCCCGACTTTGGCGCCTATAAGCTATGTAGGCTTCGAGGACAGAGTTTAACCGAGCCTGTTATCCGCACAGGGCGAAGAGAGAAGCGGGGAGCGGGGGGCGGGAAGGGTTGGTTGGAAAGCGAAAGAGAAAGAGTGAGAGAGATGGGCCAGACAACGCGAGAAGGGCAACAACCCCCAGGTGGCGAGACCATAAAGCCAGCGTTGGATACCCAAGGATTGGGGGAGTGCTATCTGGGTGGTACGTGGGAATGGCGGTCAATGATAAACACGCCATAAAAATTCTCGAGAGGCCGATACTTGTCAGTAGTAATAGTAACAGTCTCGGAGGATCCCGGAAGTCTCCGTCAGCTCATCAATAGAAAACCCGCCCAGGTTCTATGTAGCTCTTGGACCCGGCGAGGTTTAAGCATCCTGCAGTTCCCCCGTCATCTGTCCGCGTAGGGCGAATAGGTCGGCGTATCTTTCGTCGGGCTTACCCTGGGAAGGCCTTGGGAGTGGGCAGGGCAGGCTATCAGTTAGGTTGAGAACACATAAGCGAAGAGTAAGGTCTTGCATCCAGATCGCGGCGTTACTTACCATTATCGTTCTACCGCATTGTTTCCGTGACGGTTGCATTTCTAATAATAACCGGTCCGTCTCAGGATGATAAGTTTATCTGCGTGTTTTTGTATTCCATGGGTATCTCGCCCGTTGCTCGGCAAGCGGCCTAACTAAAGAAAGTCCACCTACCTGCCACAGCATCTTTTATTATGCGGGGCTATCGAGCTGGGAATATGCTAACAGTATTCGAGTAAACCATCGCATGGCCGCAAGCTGCTGATCGGAACCACCTCCAACAGCAAGTACAACCTGGCGCCTTTCTCTCAATACAAGGCTATCCCTTGCCCTAGACTCATGGCGACTGGTATACCTTGCTCAAGTTCGATTCCCTCCTACACTCCTCAGCGTCACCGTTATATGCCGTTGAAAAAAAGCCTCGCGGCATAACGACGACATTCCATAGATGGATTAAGCACAAGACGAGCAGAGCACTCCGAACTCCTTCCTCGAAAATTATCCTTCCCGAACACCGTAAAGCCCATTTTGTTCAGCCCCAAAACGAACTTGAGTAGTATGTGATGTTATACTCGCATGTCATGCCGTCGTGCGCAGCGAGGGAAGTCGCGGCGCATGTGGAGTGGTGAGCAGTTGCGCGAAACTCCTCATAATGCCATGAAGGACATAACTCATACAAGATGGGATGCCAACGTATGACGTAACTGATTAGGCAGTCGACGACTTGACCTCCGGGCTCTGTGGAGTTTTCTCTTCCGGCCCAGCCTTGGGATTAACCACCTGAAAGATGTGTCTGCTCTCGTATCCGTCCTCCAACTTGATGTCGACTTTCTGGTCCGGCGGAATCATCTCGTGTCGCAGGTCCCATCCAGCTCGACGGCAAAGCTCCGCAACAATGACATCGCAATCGCCGAGGAGATCGATGTCGAAGTTGATATGGGACACAGGAGTCCGGGAGATGTAGATCTGGGGGATATCCGGAGGAAGGTAAGGGACCACCTCGGAGACAGGGGCTACCTTAAGAGAAGTGCCGATGACAATGACAAGATCGACAAGGTCACGATCGTGCTCAACCAAGCGTCGACCAAACTCGTCCGGTAGGGCCTCACCAAAGAAGGTGATGTCGGGTTTCATGACACCGGCGGTAGGGATGTCGTAGTCTCCGTCCGAGCTGTCGTCGTCGTAGCGGCGACTGCGCCTGGATGCAGCGCTATTCTGTGACCGCTTGCGCTTACCAGGCCGATTTGTGCGTAGAGTGGCAATGCATTCTTCGCACTGGGGAACCCTGCCTGCCTTTATCTCGGCGAAGATGGAGTCGCCGGGGATGTTGTGACCACATTTTTGGCAAGTAGCGGTGGCGAACGAGCCATGACATTGAACTAACTTCTCCTTGCGGATACCGGCATTCGCCTCGATGTTGTCGATGTTTTGGGAGTAGTTGGTGAGAAGCTTGCCCTTGTTCTGTAGCATGGCTATGAAGGCATGAGTGGGAGTGAATTGTTTATTATTCTCAGGGAGGATATCCTTCGCGACAGAATAGAAGATGGTCGGGTCATCTCGGAAGACCTGGATATTGAAGACGTCTTGGGGGTCGCTGATGCCGAGACCCCTCGCTTCCAGCTGGGAATACAGACCGGTTGACGTGGAGCGAAAATCCGGGATACCCAGCGATGTAGATATACCAGCTCCGGTTAATACTATGATGTTTCGAGAGCTCTGGATCAAGCGAACGGCATCATCGACTGAATTGTACATGTCGAGCTTTGCGCGTTTTGCCAATTCCCGACTAAACGCCAAAGTAAGCAGGCTGAAATAGTGCTCATCAGGCGCGCCCTCAAGAAAAGCCGGAGGTCTGATCCCGAAGGCCGTGAGAAGCTTCCTGGCGGTGATCAAGCCAGTGTCAATAGTTCGCTTGCAAAACTCTACAGGCCCAAGACTTCGAAGCTGTCTTCGATACATGGCGGCCTCTGCCGGAGTGCAAGCGTCCACTGCGATGACGTTAGCAATGCATTATCGGAGGCAAGTAGAAAACGTGCGGTATTCTAAGGCGGGCGAATGAGAAATGAAGGGTTATGCCTACCATCGTCCGGAAACCCGTACTCTTCCGGCATCCCATCGATGGCGTCTTCAAAGAGAGACTCGGCCTCCCATGAATCCACTCGATCCATCACGCGCTCCTCGAGCTCGGCGATATGGTTACGAGGTTGGCCGTTAGCATTGGCGGACAGGGATTTGGTGTTGAGGTCATGACCATTCGAAACACCCTGGCCTTGACCAGGTTGACCCCGAGGCTGCTTTTTGAAGCTCTCGGATTTGGGGGGTCTCCCTGGTCGACGCTTTGCCGCCTTCATCCTGCAGGTTATGCTCAGGTGACGATCTTCTCTATGAAGGAAAAAGTGACTCCGGGAAGGAATGCCAGTTGCACACAATCAATGTCGAAAATGAGTGCCCAAAGTGTTGGTAATTTCTGGACGGAGGTAAGACGAGACGTAGAGTGACACGCTTATATTACCAAAGAGGAAATTTTGTAGAAGAGGGAAAAGAGAAGCATAATAATTCGCGTAAATTCACAGGTTGAAGAAAGGACGAACAACGAGGTCGTAGTTGAGCAAAATACAAGAACGTGTTACGTGTATGTGTGTAAACAACCTGGCAGGCTTCCTTCGGGGGAGTGGAATTAAATAATAAAAATGTACAAGTAGGCAAGGGGGGAAAACAGGAAGAAAAGGGACCGAATAGTTGAAATGCTTGAGACTTTTAAAAGCCAATTGAGGTGGCCGCTGATAGGTGCGCTGACTATTCATCCAGACTCCCTCTTAACGGTGACGCCACTAGTAATATTACCATTATTACCATTGCATGGCAAGTATCACATTGCCCCCAATTCTACTTCTTCTTCCTATTAACTGCTTATAAGTGTCCTTTCCTATCCGGCGATTCTTCTCTTTGCACCATAAGTCAACAAGAGTTTGCCACCTGTTATCTAGTCTCCTCGTCCGATCTTGTAAGTGTATGTCTCGTTGCCTTTTGATTGCTCCCACCCGCTTCGGGCTCAACTATCCCCCACCACCCTCTCATTACCTACGCGTCTCCTTGCCTCTTGTTTGCGCAAACATGCCCGGAATTCGCAATTACGAGTAATAGGCTTTACAGCGAGAAGCTTGCCTTGGTATGACCTAGGTTGATTCTTGACGCTCCGGTTACAATATCCCAGAGGTGTAACTCATAACTTGAACTTGTAGTAACCAACCCCTGCGGACCGGTCCTATCCAGCACGACCGGCGGTCAAAGGTCTGGACTAATTATCCAGTTAGTCGTCTCCGAGTCATCTAGTCTGTCATATTACTCTATCTATGCAAGCTGGCGTTGGTCGATTCTACGTACATAGGGTTCTTCTTCGTCAACTATGGTTACATCCGGACAATATTTATGCCGGCGACCACCTCTAGGGCCCGGGCTAGAAACACGTCTCGTCTATGTATGAAGTACTCGGGGCACGGACGAGAGTTACTCAAATTGTCACCTCTTTCTGTAGCGCCCCAGTTCTGCGGCGACATTGGACGTAAGATTCCAGATTCGCATAATGAATGTTTCAACTGCGAGTTCTATTAGTAACCCGCTGGAATTAGTTGCATTAGGTGGTTGCATTAAGTCCATGCATTCATACTTCGAGGATCCGGGGGGCTTTGGTCTTGGCAAAAGTTAATCTGACTCGGATAAGGTGCACAACTAGGCAGGAGGCTTACAACAGACAAGTTCCATAAGGTAACTAACGGCACTTTTAGAGAAGGCGAATGGCAGAGTACCAGCTGTACAATATGAGTATTACGCTGCTAAGAATTTATTTCCTCAATGGGAACTTTCAAGCTCGTAACTACCTCCTAGACAGGAGAACATCACCGGTAGGTAGCTCTGATTATGTGCGGGAGAGATCTTGGTCAATGCAGTCAGTCTTCTTAAGACACCCAGTCCCTTTCTGCTTATCTACGTATTGCACATAGGCTTGGCCTTCTCTGGGAGCTCATTCCAAGGCTATCCCATCTAGCCGCCAGGGAAAGCTACCTATTCATCAGTAAGGTCAAACTCGGGTACGTAATTCCAAATCTGTCTGCGGCCTCACCTCTCGTTGGCTCGACATCTTGGACCCACTCTCCAACGTCAGGGTCTCCGCATCTCGCCCCGTTGGCCCCCTGAAACTGGGTGCCCTGTTTTCTTTAACGCCCGTGTGGGTGGGTGTGAGAAATTCTTCCGGTATTCTGGGGTAGTCGTCAAGACTGGCCTTTGGTATGTGTGATATCCCACTTCCAACAGGCGAAGAGTTAAGTTGGACAGAAAGATCCAAAGACTCTGGTACGATGGACGAGCCACTTACGTACACACACTGTAGGCAAGAGATCCGACCAGCATCACATACCTTAGACCTAATCCCCCGGAAGGATAGCCCACACACAGTCCGACATAACATCCAGCTCCGACTGGAAGGTACTCGGAGGCTACCTCGTGGGCATGTTGTTGGTATCGATTTACACTTGCTCCACCAGCAAGCGGGTTTTCCAAATTCCAAGAGCAAATCTTGTCCCGACCCTTCTCGTTGCAATCAAACGGCGCAGACGTCGCTTTGCAAACTTACTTGCAAGTCAGAGGTCCGAATATGTTAATTATTCTCAAGTTCGCCCCTGTATTTCCGTACTTGTACTACAAACCCAACGTCTATTGCCAATCCGAAGAGAAAGATGTAAAAGAACCGCAACCCATTGCGGAGAGAAGCGCACATAGGGAACCGCCAGATGTGCCTAATAAGAGACACTGCAGTTTCTGACCAACCAATAGCTTACAACTGCGCCCATGCACGGTAGCACCATCCGCCCTTGACCTGTTTGCTTCACCTCATGCTCTTTCCCAACAGTACGCATATGTATAACCTTCCCACCATCAGAATGTAGACATTGCTTCGAGCAATGCAGATATTGCAGGTATCGTACCGCGATTCTGCTGTTCTGGCATCACCACCGGGGAGTAGCCAGAGGCCATATAGCCGGTAGCAGGAAACGCAATGGGAGATTTATAAGCATGATGTGCGCAAGCAGGGTCTTAAACCAAGACTCATGGTCGCTGGGCATCGTACCTGCTCCAATCGCCGCGGAGCATTCCTGTCGTCATACCGAAATTAAAAATAGTAATACTCAACGCTCATACTGCCTAAGAGATAGAAGATTTCGAAGCCTTCGAAGGTGGTTGCGGGACAGAGAGCCGTGGCACGTCCGAAGGGGCCGGATTAGCCTGCTCCGTAGCCTCTGCCTCGGCTTCGGCATTCTCACGATGCGACAAGCGCGACGGCGCGGGGCGTGGAGGCTGGCCAAAGTCGCGGGACCCCGTCCTTTCCACCGGAGACCAACCAGCCGCCACGCTGCCTGCAATAATGCCTGCCATGACAGTTGGGGCTCCTAAAGCAGAATTTGATCGGGACCTATTCGACTTCGATCGACTTCTTGAGTCTGGCGTGGCTGCCGGCGAACCGGGGCTATCTTCACCAACCGGGGTTGTCGGTTCCCTGATGGAGTTGGACCGGGAATGAGACGGGCTCCTTGCTTTCATGAGTGTCTCACGAGGATGCTTCACCGCAAACTTCAAGTTGTTGATTCGGCCGCCTTTGAGTTTCTTAAGGAATAGAAGTTCGTCTCTGACATCGACAAATGCCTCTGGATACTCGTGGAAGCGCTCCTCGTCCGAGATGGTAAGCCCAGGAAGCTTAGACTTGCGTTTGAAAACCGCGGGGATGCACTTCCTGACGAATTCGTCAGGGATGCAGCGTATCAACATGCCGACGGGGATCGAAAGCAGGCCGATTACGATGGCAGCCACCCATTGGTTCCACAGCTGCGGCGGGTCTTCCTCGGATATACTGAAAGGTATTCCGCCAACAAAAATGATAAGGACTTGAGCACCGCACATAGCGACATTGATTCCGAGGAAGTAGTAATTGCTCGTTAAACCCTCAAAGATGTTGAAGCGGTTATCCAGGCGACGATTACTAGGGGATGGTCAGCACAATCAAGCGTGATGGAAATGCAATGATACTTACTTCCACTGATTGAAGATCTGCATCCATACGAACGTGTTGAAAACTAGAGTATCCCTTCGGGTTTCCTCGACGGCGATGCCGATTTGCTGCGCCGCGTAATAAAGTATGAAGGTAACGGCCAATTGGTAGATGGCCTGTCCGATGATCATCTTCCACATGGTTATGGAAATGATGCTAGAACCTCTCGGCTCCGGCTTTCGGTACAGGACGCTCTCTTGGGGAGGATCAGTAGCCAGCGCAAGCGCCGCAAGCGTGTCCATGATAAGGTTGACCCAGAGAAGCTGCACAGCGGTCAGGACGGCTTCCTCTTCCGAACTAGACACAGCTGTGATGAAGGTCAGAACAACGGCGGTAACATTAACAGTCAGCTGGAATTGCAAGAAGCGTTTGACGGCATCATTGACAGCTCGACCCCATTTCAACGCCTTTACGATACTGGCAAAGTTGTCATCCATAAGGATGATTGCAGACGCCTCTTTGGCCACTTCCGTGCCCGCGATGCCCATCGAGAAACCCACGTCGGCTAGCTTCAAAGCAGGTGCATCGTTGGTGCCGTCACCGGTTACGGCCACCGTCTCGCCCATGTCTTTCAGGCGGCGTACGAGAATGCGTTTGTCTTCCGGGCTAGAACGTGCGAGCACCTGAAGGCGTGGAATGATTTCGTTCTGATGATACTTGCTCAGGTTCCTGAATTCGGGGCCTTCCATCACCAACCCACCAGGCTGGAGAATACCGCATTCCGTTGCGATAGCACGGGCCGTGATTTTATTGTCGCCAGTAACCATACGTACGACCACACCGGCAGTTTGACATTGCTTGACAGCTTCCGGAACACCATCGCGGAGTGGATCCTGGATACCAACCATACCGATGAACGTCATATTGTTGAACAAATCCTCGAAGACAACCTCATTACGGTCGCCTTCGGCGCGCCTAGCGTTCCTCGGGGGCCAACGTTCAAAGTCGCGATAGATGATCCCGATAGTTCTGAGCGATCTTGAGGCGTAGTTTTCGATAAGACCTTTGATGGTATTGTCAACATCATTATCAAGAGGCGTAGTCGATAAGTCCTTGGCCGGGTCGCGAAGAGTTTCGGTGCACTTAGCCAAGAGAATTTCTGAAGCTCCTTTGACGTAGAGGCGCGCCATCCCGTTTTTAAGCTGGACAACAACCCCCATACACTTTCGGCCGGAGTCGAAAGGAATAAGCTGCAAGATTTTGACGTTGGATCTCTCCTCGCTCACCGGGCCCATACCGAGAAACTCCTTTGCGAAGAGGAGCAGAGCAGTCTCGGTTTTAGAACCAATGAAGGTCTTCTCGCCGTCGACTTCGCCTTCGAAAGCAGTCGAATTGACCGATATGGACTTCAGCAGGAGCTCTTGGGCCTCCTTGCAAAGCGAAGTAGCGAACTCCTTTTCCGATAGGTCCTCGCGAGCTGTGGCGTTAGAAGCTGGCGGCTCCCCAGAATCAGTCTTTCCACTTCCAAATCTGTGATTAGTACCGATCGTCCCCGAAACGACCTTCATCTTGTTTTGGGTCAAGGTCCCGGTTTTGTCGGAGCAGATAGTTGTGGCATTGCCCATGACCTCGCACGCCTTCAAGTGGCGGACGAGATTGTTGTCTCTGATCATACGGGTAGTTGCGAAGGCCAAGGCCAAGGTCACCGCAAGAGGCAGACCCTCCGGGACAGCGACGACGATGATAGTAACCACGACAATGAAGATATCAAGGAAATCTTGCCCCTTTTCGGCCGGGGTTGCTGTGCTTCGTGGGAGGCGGACACAAAACTCGATGAAGAGAACAATAAACAGGAGTAAACCGGCGCTGCCTCCGATCTTGGCGATGTATTCGGCGATAACGTTCAACTTAGACTGGAGCGGCGTGATCTCGGGGTCTTCGTTGAGTGACATCAAGGTCTTCCCGTAGCTGGAGTAGATACCCGAGCAAGTACACATGAAAGTGCCAACACCCTCCATCACGCGGCCACCTGACTGAATAAATGGATCGGCTTTCTTCAAATCAGCTCCATTCTCAATAGCAGCGAAGACTTCGTCAGAGGGTCTTTTCCGGATCACATCCGATTCTCCCGTAGCTTGTGATTCGTCACATTTTACGTTGAATCCCTGGATAAGGACACCGTCAACGGGAATGAGATCGCCAGGCTCAAGATGGACCACGTCGCCGGCCAACAAGTCGAAAACAGAGATCTCCACCGTCTTCCCTGAACGAATCACCTTGACCAAGCGATCTTGCTTCTTCCTGTTGAGTTTTGCGAACTGCCTCTCCTTCTGCCAGTCATTCAAGGATCCAACGAGGACCACGATTATGATGGCCACGATGATGGCCACACCCTCAATCCATTCGATTCTCGGCGCCCCAGGGGCATGTTGTACACCAAAGGTTTGGTAAAGGCCGACGGCGAGCGAGATGGCGGCAGCGATGGACAGTAGTATCAGAACCTTGTCATTGTAGGTGATCCAGACCAACTGCAGAAAACTTTTCCCCTTCTTCTCCGGGAGGCGGTTGTCCCTGAAGACTCGTTTTCTGTCGGAGAAGCTATCGTCGGATACGTGGTGTGTTGGCGCACTGGCAACCAGGGCGTCAGGTGACCGGGGAGTTTTAGACCCCTCGTTAGTAAGCTTTGGTGATCGACCGGTTGCTTCTTCGAAAGATACTTCGCCATCCAGGTGCTTTTCGTCAACGCTTAGACCCGTGTCCCGGTTGCTCCGAAGACCTTTCTCAATACCGGCGAGGCCGCCCAACTGGTAGAATGCAGCCAAGTTCTTGGGGTTAAACATCTTAGTCAGCTGGCCCGGGCTGAAAGCAAATGGATTGCTTTCGACCACAAAATCATCCTCCCTTCCTTGGTCGGGTTTCAACGCATCCTCGTCGTTCATCACCTTCTCATTGTCATGTCCCGACGCCCCGCCTTTCTCGACCTTCTCTGGCTGCCATGATGGAGCGGCAGTTACTGTTTCCCCCTGAGACAATGCTATCGACCGCGAGCCATCCTCACTATCGACCGAGTTCTGTCGTGATCGGTGGCTAGTCGGCACGGCAAGAAAAGCTTGGCCTTTATCGTTCCCCCTGGAGATTACCGGGCTGGAGACATTGTGAGGGCTCGTGGGCCGGCTATCTCTAGAGCTCTCAAACGAGCGACCAGGCAGTAGATCCGCCCCTGAGCTCGAATTCGAGTTCCGGGGTGCAGCCGTCATATCTGACTCAGCCCAGCTCGATGACAAGGCAGTCGGACTGGCGGTTAGGTTTGAGGGCGACACAGGAGAGTGCTGCGGGGCAGCAGCAGGCGACTCATTGTCGTTGGTTGTATTTATTGTGATAGTAGGACTATAATTGAAATATCAGCACTCAAGTTTAGGAGAAAGCAAGGCAGAAACGTCATCGGTGGTATTCATGTAGTGTCACTCACGCCCTAGGTCTGCGCGTCATCCCGTCTGGGCCGACATCGCTGGGATCGGACATGGTTGGAGTCCCGGTAAAGTAATAGAGGTACCCTCTACTGGATCGTGTTCACTTATGATTTGTTATGGGGAGGTTGGATAGAACGGCTAGGGCGACGCAGAGCCTCGTCGTGGAAAGCTGCGTTGTCGTAGAGGCGATGTTCCCGCCAGGGCCATAGATAGTAGGGAAGTATTTGCTGCAGCTGGTCGAGGAAGGATGCAAATGCCTCAGATTTTGTTTTGATTTGCTTCGCCACCACAAGTAGAAATTCTGGGTTCTGCCAAGCGAAATGGAAGGTTTCACAGCCGGGAGACTACTAGAGTCAATAAATTTGTCGCCGGTAATGTAACTCGAAGCGACGCAACTCTTGTTTCCAATGGTATCCACGAGTGGGATCTGCTCTGTTATGGCTACCGCAAGAACCGGATCCGGGGAGACGCGCCCAGGTACTGTTGTTTAGGGGCGGGAATAGAGAAAAACAATGCTACCGTAGAATTAAAAAAAATTGCTTATGCATGGCACGAAAGTTGCCCAACTACACAGTACGGACAGGGGTGATAGAAGGGTAGTGGTAAATGGCCGGAGTAGTAAGTTCTTGGTGTGTTACGACAGGGAAGTTATCGAGGCTGTGCAAGGCGATCCGTCAGATCTCGAAACTGTAATTGGGCGAATGCAGGATGTACCAAAATATCAGGACGGGTCTAGAAAACTCGGGTGAGGGAGACGACAAGGTCAAGGTGAAGATGAAGATTATAGATGACGATGACGCACAAGGGAAAGTTGAAAGGCCTATGAAGTGCACGAGAATAAAGGCGAAGGAGAGGACGGATCTGTATTCCAACGGAGCGCACCCTGGGGAAAAGTACATACACCGGGTGAAGGTGGTGAAGGTGCATATCACCTTTTTTGTCAGAAATCAAGAATCAAACAACGAAGTAACAGTGCAACCTTAAGCATGTGCTATTTTACCTGATGGTAATTCGCCTAGACCAGGTACGTACCTAATAGTGTAGATGATAAGTCCCTGTCTTGCACGTTAGTCCAAGTTTGGTATATAATAGTAACTTAGGTAATGCAGGTTAGCCAAATTGGAAGGCAATATCACTAAAAGTCACTAGATATGGCTCTATATGATTCAAGGACAATTCGACTTTGGAATGCTAGACTGGGGGCATTTAGCAATGGGGCGGGATCGAGTGCATTACCTACATAGGGGAACTTAGCTTCATACGGATTAGCTACGCGATGTGTACCATGGAGTTCCTATGGGGGTTCTCCACCTGAAGTACTGACCCACGTGCAGTACAGCAACATCACCCCCAGTTTGAAGCTTGTTCCCTCCTACCAATCACGACTTCCAAAACATTTCCAAGGTTTTGACTTGGTACGTAACCAGGAACGGTCCATTCGATTAGAAAAGCCACATGGTTTTTGATCTCTTATGTTTACAGTAGGCCAGGTACGACTATAAGTATGATGTAAGTGGCTACATATGTAGCTCTAATTACGTTGTTGAGATTAGATCATCTATTGTCAGGATAGATATACATGTAGGTATACGCGACATATATGCATTACCCCATTCTCGGGGGAGTACCAATTGACTCGCGACACATGATCTGCTTAATAGTACGGGTCATCACTGATTATCATGACTGGTATTGACGTATAGCGTTGTAAGTTTGCTGAATTAAAGACCATGCGCCAAGAGTGTCAAGAGCCGCTAAGTGAGGCTGTGCAGAACATGGGTGTGTGATTTGTCTCTCCTGCCTAAGTAAAGGCTTTATTTTCTCTCCCCCTTTTTATACCCTCCAACTAACGTTGGGGTAGTATGTAACAAAACTCCCTCGTTTCTATATGTATGTACACGCCCCGTACGTGTCGTGTAAACCATCGCAGCAAGAGTTTTCCAGTGAACCTAGATAGATAGCATAGCTCATCTTCATACGGGGTTACTGTAAGCAGGCTCTCACGATGACGATGCCGAGATACCATTCTGCCGGTACAGGTCCTTGCCTTCTTACATGCTGTAGTAGTGGCCTGTGTACACTGCTACTGCAAGGCCCCGTATCCGTTGGCAATGCATACCGCAGAAGCATCTTGGAATTTGGCTTACAACGCAAAGACCTTCCACATCGACTCGTCACCGTCTGTTTCCAAGGAGCTTCAAGAAGCCAAGCCTATATTAGATGACTTAGGCAAGATCAGGCGCCCGGGTAACGGAGGCGGTAAAAGCGACGATCTCTCGGGTGCGATACTTAGCTTCAGGTTTGCCAAGGCCTGACTGAGCACGCTCAGCTACCAGGTAATATCAGCAACTCAAACGAACAATACCTCGCGGCCCTCCTTACCACTTTGTTGACACGAGGGGGCCAATCCAACCCGAACGGGTAGTTTGAAAATCCTCGGGTACCAGACAAAATGTGTATATTTCTATATTTTCTGCCGCTGCCACACCGTTCGATGTTCCCCACTCAGAGTGCTTTACGCCCTGATATTGCATTGAAGAGCACGCCATCTGCATAAGTGTCGTACAAGCCCAATCTCGCCGAGATACACAGAATGGCCGGTTTCTCGTCCCATATAAACCTGGCCCACTAGGCGCCCGGCTGAATGCATTATGATACAACTGCACGAAGAATATCCCGTTAGCGGGAAGGCCACTTCGGCCAAGGAACAACCTATACTTGTTCGCCTCAAGCTTCCTGCCACGCCTGGTCTTAATTACCGACGTGCCATTTGTCCCCTGCACTGTTTTCACTCCAACTGTCTTGAACTCCTGGCAGTGGTATACAGCCCCTCCGTCGAGTTAATCTCTCTACTCAGAGGTCGCACAACCACAACCGGAAACACACGCGCGCGGGATTACATTGCGCGTTTCCGTGCTCCCTAGCCTCATATTACTCCCAGTGCTACTTAAGAAATTATGACGCCATCGTGCTGGACTGTCCGGTGACTTGCGGCCCATGAACTTCATCCAGGTTTTGGGGTCATCATTCTGATATGACCCTGTATTATCCGATTCACATTTCGATTCATGATCTGAGTGTCCAACGGAAGGTTCCGAGCGTAATGCTACCGTCCCAGCGATCGCGCTCTTTTTGGTGCGTGGTAGAGGCCGATCGCGATACCCCTTGCCCAGTTGGACTTTGAAGACACAAGCTGCTGCCTCTAGAGATCTTCCTTGGCGTTATGAAAACCAGCCCGAGAAACGCCACAGTCAAGGTTGTCATAGTGAGATGAGGTTTTCAGTCGACCCAGGACGTCTCGTTGTCGTCCCCCCGTGAGCTCAATGTCATGTGTAGGGGGAAATAACCACAAGCCGCGCGACATGGTGCTAATAAAGTGTGCTTTGCAAGTTTTCAGGCCTCGTAACAGTTCCGGTGGGCCGAAATCAAAGGGGTCTGTCTGTCTGGGTATTAAAAGTCGCATAGAAAGTGTCGGTATAATCGAAGGTTTTCTGCTATAGCTGTGACTGTTCTTAAGGTCCCGCATCTTCGGAGCTCGAGCATATGGCTTTTATTGGCCTTAATGAGACCTCGAGAAGTAAGGCAGCCTGTGCCCGGCCGCGCAGAAGTGCGTGGATTGCTCCCACCTATAGCACTAGCACGGAAGTCCTGCTGAGGAAAAGCTTCACATACTCCCATGCGTGGGTGGGGTTCCAGAAGCAAAGCTTGAAGAAAACTCGTAGGTTACCTTTTTGGGGCTAAGAGTACATACTTGATATCACAGTTGAGATTTTAGTCACCTTAGGGTTGCTGGATTTCATTGATCAACGCGAACTACCCTATCCATCGCAAGCGTGTCGCCTCCCTGCAAGATTATCCGAACCCCTTTTCCGTCATAAAAGGGGCCCGTCTGAGCTGAAAACAAGCCTGATGCAGATGACGAACAAAGCTTCAAATTCGAAGGTAGTCGACCCATTGGTTTGAATATACCGCGCCGGCCGCGAATCACATACGCGAAAAAACGTGTGAACGTCTAGCTCCTAAAAAATGAGACTTTGAGCCAACAGCGGGAATTCTGAGAAGTCAAATCCTCCTGGACAAAACGATAGCCCTAGTCCCCAATCCAATTGGGTGATACGAGTCCTCTTAGGGAGACAAATACCTGTCGAATTTCGCTGAACCAGTTCTTCATGCCGATGGACATGGTAGACTTGCTTGGCTTGCTTTTCGGGAGCTACACGCTGGATGAGGATAGTAGTTCACGAACCAATGATGAAACTTACAAGACAAACAATCTCAGACAAGCCAGCATGCCTGCGTCCATGGGCAATGGATGGTTTGTTGATTGACAGTACCTCAATATAGAATCCTAGCTCTCTGGGGTGGCGCAACGGCAGTACTGCTACGTTACCAGAGGTTCCGACGAAGCAATGATGTTGTAATAGTCTTCGAGTCAAGCGGTATCCCGGTTCTTTGTTGGCATGTGCTGCACGTCAAATCCGCCGGTTGCAGCAACACCCATGACTGCTCTCTGGTAAGTCCCGGAATGGCACTATAATGGTGTATGGTGTATGGCTATGGCTTCTAGCGCGTTACAAGAAACTAAGGTCGACAGGACGTTCTGGAAGCTCGTTGTCCGCCTTCACACGGGATTTTACGTTGCACCTAAGGGGCCACTCCAGCCAGACTGGCTGGCGATGGCTTCCTGAGAACGGATGTGCCTAGCCTGGCCCCTACTGTATCAACAGAGACGAAGGATGAGAACCAGCCTTCTTCCAAGGCTCAGTCCCCATACCTTATCCGACACTACAAGCTTGGGTTTGACACCCGTTCCAACTAATCCAGCCTGCTGACCTTCCAGCGCTTGGGCAGGTCAGAGATTCCTCATACAACATACATGATCAGTAAATAGTCATGTTGCTTATTCGGGAACCGCGACTGCTGACTCCGGCAGATATAACCTAAGGCTTCGGGACAACAACTGCACGTCGTCCCGCTCGCTCACTTCCTCTCTGCCGGGCCCGCTCGGAGGTCAGCACCTCGCCTCAATCGACTGCCGCTTGCGCCAAGCACACCTCAAGCCCAGTTCAATGTATGCTTGATGCCTCAGACCAATATCATAAGCCTCCGAAGCTCATATCGATGTTATTTTTAGAACTCCCTTCGATGCCGAAGCGGCATGTCTGTGAACCAATATAGGGAAATGCGGGGGCAGAGTTTCCGGATTGGACCTCGAGAGCCGCCTAAATACAAATCAATGGAGACACAACAGCACCCTTAATATACAGTGACGATCAGTTCTTTTTCAGCCTCTAGTCATGTGCGGCCCGCCGTCGGCATGTCTTCACGGCAGGGGGGGACCCAGGCATGATGATAATCGTACATATGTACGGGTCGTGCCGGTGAACTGCACTGCTCAGTCCCAGACGTCTCTGTCATCGCTAGAACGCATCTCCTGACCTCTCACACCTCGATCAGCGAAGATGAAGTGGCTTTCCCTCAGCTTAGCGCTCGCCGCGCCCGCCCAGGCCGCGCTGCGGTTCGGATGTTCGACCGTGAGCATCCAGCGCCTCGACCCGCTCGTCGAGCCCGGCAAGGTCCCCTCGTCCCATCTCCACCAGATCGTCGGTGGAAACGCCTTCAATGCGTCCATGGACCCCGATGACGGCGACATCGCGGAGAAGGCTACCTGCACGACGTGCACCTTCTCCGAGGACTTCTCCAACTACTGGACCGCCGTCATGTTCTTCAAGCACCCGAACGGTACCTACAAGCGCGTGCCGATCGTGCAGAACGACGCCCTACCCCAGGGTATCAATGGTGGAATGACCATCTACTATACGCAGCAGGACTTCTTCTCGAACGGCAACCAGAAGATCACAGCCTTCCCAAAAGTAAGTAGACCACGTTTTTTGCACAAGTCGATGGTCCCAAACTATGGTGGCCACCCCTATCTGCACCCAGGGCCCACCTTGTGTAGCTAGTCCTATCTGCCCTGTCGATGGCAGTTGCTTGCAGTATGCCGATTACAAAGACAATATTCACGGAGTCCATCCGATGTAGACGATTAACAAACGACACTAGGGTTTCCGGATGACCGTCGGCAACCCGACAGCCACGTCCAGGTGGGGTCCAGGCCTCAAGTTCGTGTGCTTGCAGAACAGAAGCACGAGATTCCCCGAGCTCGACGACTTCCCCACGCAGAGGTGCCCCGCCGGTATCATGACCGTCCACCACTTCCCCGCGTGAGTGTTCCCCCTCCCTACAGACGCATCCCCTACCCCGCTGACCACGCGTACGTAGATGCTGGGACGGCAAGAACCTCGACAGCCCGGACCACCAGTCTCACATGTACAACACGGTGAAGGAGGCGTTCCAGAACGCCGGCCCCTGCCCGGCGTCGCACCCCGTCCGCGTGCCGCAGGTCGCCTACGAGACCCTCTGGGACACGACCCAGTTCAACAACATGTGGCCCACGGACGGCTCGCAGCCCTTCGTCCTGAGCTACGACGACAGGAGGGGCTACGGCACCCACGCCGACTACGTCTTCGGCTGGGAAGGCGATTCGCTCCAGCGCGCCATGGACTCCAGCTGCATGTTCAACGCCTGCGAGAACGGACGGCCCCTCAAGTCGCAGGGCGTGGCCCAGATGAACGCATGCAGGGTCCAGAGCTCAGTCCGCGAGGACATCGACGGATGTAAGTGGCCGTGCCTTTCATTAGGACCCCTCGTTGAGGACTCACGGGGCTAACGACTTGTGATGCAGGGCTCCCCGCTCTCCCGGGTATGTAAGTCGGCAAGGAGGAGTTGAGCTTCTAGAGTTTACCCGTCTTTCGTTGTTCTGATATTACCATAATGTGACGGGGGAAAGACAATAGAGACCTTGGAAAGGATCTGAGTCCAAGGGCGTATAGCCGCGCAACCAAACACAATATACCACGTTCGTTCGCCACGTATAGAATCCATTCACCAGAGTGACCCCGTACGCGAGGAGGTTCAAGGTGACTGTCTATCCCCAGCCAGAGAGCCTAGAAGAATTGTGTCTATCGGCCCTGTTGGCCTACCTTGGTTCAGTGTATCCAATAGAGGGATAATTTTTGCGACCACCTAAACCGTTCTTGTCGTTTTCCACATGCCTTGGATTTTCGACGAACGTAGGCAGGCAACCGATCCTTCTCCGTTGTGACATAAACGTGCACTGACACAGATGGGGTCGTTAACGTTACCTTATGTCAGTAGACCATTTTATCATCTTCCATTGTGATGGGAAATGCTATACGCGGTCTTGATATGTTTGGCCGGGGGTTCCCGTAAAGCGGGCAGCTGTTTGTGTATACCTATTCCTATTACGGACCTGGGGTATAAACTAACGTAGTAATCATGCTCCTCGTGATGATCTGCAGTGCAGGCGGAAGACACTTTCCGTTACTAACCGGCCAGCCGCAACCACATACATACGTATGAGCGGCGGGACTCGGTGATAGGGGTGCGATTCGGATTTACACATCCATCGATCCATCTATCCAGGGGCCAGGGTAAATACTTACAAAGTAGGTAAGGTGCAAATCATCTCCCTCTAGTCTCTCTGTGCCTAGCTTAGACAGAAGCTAAGAGTACTCGGGCCGTGCCGTCACGGCGGACCCGGTGGAGTCGTACGGGTATCCGGCATCGTGGTGGGATCAAACCAAGCCCCCATTTTACAGCCTCAGCGCAGCCCACAGCGCCCGAGGTGCGAGTCTCCTTCCACTCTGTGGGAGGGGCCATGACATCCGAATGCCATCAGTCCTAAACGGAACCCCCGAGAACACGAGAAGGCAAGAAGATCAAAAGCAATGGAAGCACGGGGACTCTAGTTACCGACCCCAAACAGCAGATACTTACATAGTATCCGTTTAAATGACAATGTAATCTATGTCTACTCTATGTATGCAACACGAAAGGCCGGACCAAACCGCTGGCCCGTCATCATGCCAGGCAGCCAACTACCGCCTCCCGAGGTCGACATGTCTAACATGGACCATGTCCCTTAGTCCCCCCTTTGCCTCGCCGCCGGCATCCTCCTTCCTCTCCTCCGCGAGCCCGAAGAACGGCCCGACGGCGAGCCGCAGGACGCCCTCCCAGAGGCCGGCGACGAGGTCGCGCAGGTCGTCGCCCGTCTGCCCGAAGTCCGGGAAGGCGTTGGCCTCGAGCAGCCAGGCGGTGCCGCGGGCGTCGACGAGGAAGTCGAGGCCGAAGACCTCGAACGCGTTGGGCAGCGGGCGGAAGTGCATGGGCATGGCGCGGGCGGCCGCCTCGAAGAGCTCGCCCGTGATGCCGCAGACCTGCGCGAAGACAGCCTGCCTGGCGTCGGCCGCGGGCGGCCCGCTGCCGCCGAGGCCGAGGTCGAGGTCCCAGAACCGCCGCACCGTGCCCTCGCGAACGGAGCGCTGCAGGCACGTGTTGGTGAGGTGGGATTCGAGGTCCGCGGTACCCCCCGCGTTCTGGGGCGCCGCGTAGGGCCGCCCCGCGAAGAGCGCCAGCATGTCCCGGTAGACGTAGACGTCGAGGCCGCCGACGCAGACGACGTAGGTGCGGATGTGGAACTTGCGGTCGTCGCCGGGGAGGAGGAGCGGCGGATGGATGTACGGCTGGGCGACGAAGTGGCGGAGGTGTGAGGTCGTGATGAAGTCGCGGTGGCCGGAGTCCCCCCCTTCCCCGTCCGCCTCCTCCGCGTTCCCGTCCTCGTCGTCCTCCGAGTCGGGCCGCTCCTCCTCCCACCCAGCGAAGATGGCCTGCAGCTCCTCCATGGTGCTGAAGAGGCGGATGCCCTGGCCCCGGTCGCTCATGCTGGGCTTCAGGATCCACCACTCCTTATCGTCCGCCCGTCCCTCCTCCTCGAGGCTCTCGTTCTTCTCCAGGCTCGCGCGCAGGTCGAAGGCCTCGATGAGCGCGTCGTCGAGGAACTCGGCATAGTCGAGCTCGAACGCCTCGGTCCTCTTGACGTGGTCCTTCAGTATGGAGCCGGGCCGCTTGCTGACCCAGTGCTCGACCGTCGACGCCAGGTAGTGCTTGCGGATCAGGGCCTTGCGCAGCATGTAGCTGTTCACGAGGCACGTGTCCGGGTGCGACGAGACGAACTCCCAGTCGATGGCCTCGTAGGGAGCGATTTGTAGGACTCGGCTACCGTCGCCGGGGAGAAGCTTGCCTAATGCTACTTCTGTACCCTCTGCCGCTTCTCCTTCTGGCATCGAGAGCAGTGTGTAATCTTCGGGCGGAAAGACTTTCTGAAGCGCAGAGAGTATTAGGGGTTGGACGTAAGGGCTGTCATAAGCGACCAGTGCAAAGAAGTGTGCCTTCGGGCGAACCGGTAGAGTGGATTTCAACGGCATCGCCTTGCCCCCTTCAGGAGAACTCGAATTTTGCCTGCGAGGGGTAAGAGTGAGACACTGGGGCTACTTGGTAATATGCACAATGCGCGAATTCAATGACGACTGAGCAGTCGCGGCCTTTCTGCACTCGCGATGGCTACGACATTGTCTACCCAGGTATTTTCGTTTTACACGTCGCCTATAGCACGTAGGCCGCTAGTCATTTTATCTATCTCTGACACTGATGTCCAAATGTCTTAACATGGAACCGGGAGCGGTGTAAATACGTTTTTTGTTACTCACAATTTTAACTCCGATCCATGCAGATTTGTTGCTGCTTGCCAAAAGTTTGCCTTCATTGGCGTTACGCTGTCACATAGCAAGTCAGACCCGATCCAGCCATTGGATGTAACGTATCCAGAAGAAGAGTAGAGAGTATAGTACGTACCTTGTAAGCCCCTCCTTAACACACCAGCCATCATTCCCCGGAGGCGATTCCTCCACACTCTGGTAGACGTCCGCGAACCGCGGCGCCCATCTGAAATGTCGATGGGCGAGCCCTTTCTTTTTCTCGGCTATGCCGTCGCCGTTCTCCCGGGCTCCGTCTGTGCCTTCAGCCGCCTGCTCGCCCTCTCGTATCCTCTCCTCCTCCTCGTCCTCATCACTGATCTCGGCCTCGACCTCCTGGAAGCAGGTGGTGCCCTCCCCCCAGTAGTTCTGGAGCATGTCGGTAAACACCGTCTTGTTCGCGCCCACGCCCTCCACCAGGGGCACGTTCACGGTGTACAGGTCGACGCTCCCGTCCTCCGGCCACTGCCCGTACAGGGTTTCGATGACGCGGGCAGCGTGCTTGCTGGCGCCGTCGATGATGGCCGGGTCGTGGTTGCGGCTGAAGAAGGCGTAGCTTAGGGCGATGGCTCTCTTCCGGCACACGGCGGCCTCGAGCGCGCCGCCCACGGTCCCCGAGCTGAGGGCGAAGACGGCCGTGGTGTTGCGGCCGTAATTGGGGCCCGAGATGACCAGGTCGATTGGTCCCTTGTCCCGGAAGAAGTGATGCAACCCTATCTGGGCGGCGGAGGCCGGGGTACCGTCGACCAGCACCCATTCCTCCTCGCCGGTCCCGCTGGGCCGCGAGTGCGTCGTCCCCTGCACGGTATTGGCGGCGCTGGGCCGAGGGTCGAAGGTTGCCGAGGGGCGGTAGTAGAGTGGCTTGACCGTCTGCCCTATCATATGCGCCTTGCCGATCCACGAGCGCTGAGTGTGTGGCAGGCAGACTGAGACAGTGTGGCCTGCCTTCTGTAGCTCCCGCACTAGACTGTGGACGTACGGCGAGGACGTCGGCGACGGAGGCCCGTCGTCATTGGTCACGAGGATGTGCATGACGTTGATGTGTGTGTATATGTCACCTTGCTTCGCTATGACACGAGACTATGAGCTCAACAGTGTGAGTCTGTACTTTTAGCTAGACGGGCAGAAACTGGACAGAAGCCGTCAACCTGCTTAAGAGAGGACCTGCTGGTGACCTTGGTCCTTGAATTTGCGTGTGCACTTTAGCGGGGGCGGGGCATTTCAAATCGATAGGCAAAGAGAAAATAATTATGGAGTAATAGTGTGAGTGCAAGTCCCCCAGCCAGTCGCATTACACAATATAGCAGTTTGACAGTGAGTTCTGTCCCGTCCTACTCCGTAACTGCTTTCCATTATGCTGATGATGCTATTCTTCGTGAATGCGTCCTCTTATATCCCCGCAGATGCGGGATTCGTGGGACGTGAGATGGCTGACTACTGCGCTACACAGCTATATACTAGTCTAGACATCTATCTACTTACGCGTGCGTAAACTGGTTGTCTTAAAGGTTATGAGCTACCATGGGATAACCATCACTACGGATACTTCTGTACTATCAACATATAAGTGGACATCACCCCTGAGAAATATAGAAGGTGAGGGTCAGATTACCTCGGTAGCTACCATTACTCTGTTGTTCTAAGAGAATTCTAATACAGAGGAATGTGTTTGCAGGCAAGCCTTCTCCTGGAGCGGGATTTTAGAACTCTCCATTGTGCGCCTCATTGGGTTCACTTGAGATCCGAGAAGAGATGAGATGGGTTTTATGAGAGTTGATTCATGATCGTAAACAAACTACCTAGGCCTGAAACTTGCTACTTACTCAATGTCCTATGGACCCCCGACGTGATGGATAATAGGTGAAGGATCCGCAAACACCGACCTTTGCCTTAGTCTAGAAAGCCAAAACGCATTATCGACGACGCCTTACGCCTTGCATCTTTCCTAGTTTTGTCTCAACCAAGCGTCCTGTTTGTCCATTGATCCCTATCATCATTAATCAGGAAGAAAAAAATTAAAGGGGACATCAAGACTCCCGACGGGAGCTGTTATCCCATGTCCGCGTGAGTGTCTCAAACGCCGGAATCAAAAGGTCCTCCACAGTTGCAGACTAGGCACGCTGACGTTTCGACGCCTCGTCGGATCCGTCAAGAGGGTCGCCCGCTCGCTTCTGACCGTGGGTTTCGGTTGTTCTCTTAGAGCGACGCCAGCCGTCGAATGGGCTGCGAGCCTTGGTAGATTTCTTCATTGGTGTAGCATCCGCTTCAAGTTTGCTGCCAAAGCGAGTGGTTCTGGAAGTACTAGGTGGTGAAGCAGGCGCGAAGCGAGGTGCCTTGGGAGTATCTGGCTGCTGGTCCACCAAGTCCAGAGGGGTGGCAGGAATGTCGGTATCAGCAGCACCAGTATCATTGGAAGCAGGATCCTCAATATCCGTCGCAGCTTCCTCATCTTCATTGACTGTGTCGTCAACCTCCTCGCCCTTCCCTGCGGGAGGGAATAGGAGGCGGGGCTTGATGGATGAGCGAGTTATACGTCTTTGCTCAGGAGCACCTGTGGTCTCCTCATCCACGTCTGCCTCAGGCTGGCCGACTGAGTTTGCATCAGTGCTATCAGAAAATTTGCGGAAAACCATTCTTCCTCGGCTAAATAAAAGTGAACTGTCAGTATTGCCAAACCTAGTGCGACGTGAGATGAACGTGAGAAAAGGTGGGGTCAGAGAACTTACAACACGGAGAGGGTTCCATCTTCACGTCGAACAGCCTGCTCAATAGTTTCTCTACCTTCGCCGGGAATAGACACAAGCCTGCGCGAGCTTCGGCGCTGAGTCGGCTCAGGCTCAGGCGCATTTCTGGCGGCCACCCCATAGAAGGGGTTTTCGGCGTTAGTATCCTTCTCGGGGATGCGATCACGTGAGTCGGTGAAGATCTGAATAGGCTCCTCAATGTCCTCCGCCGTGAAGCTCTCCAGGGTCAGGCCGCTGTACTTCTTCGACCTCTTCTTTCTCGGAGACGGCATGATACCCGTCTCACTGGCGAACAAGTTGCGGGCGACGGAACGAACATTGGCGTCCGTGGTCCCGTCGGGCTGTTTGCGCGGCGTCTTGGCTGGAGTAGGAAGCATTCCGGTAGCGCGAGGGGCCGAAGAGGGTGCACTGGTGTTGGCGGGTTTCTGCTGCGGATTGGAACCAATTCCGAGGATATCGGCAGCGGTTGCAGTGCCTTCGGCAGTCAAGGTACCCGATGCTCTTCGGACGGAATCCATGGCGGGCACGCGCTTCTTGCGAGGAGAGGTGATGGGGGTAGAGAAAGACTCGGATGACTTTTGCGACATGCGGGTAGTACGGTGGGAAGATGAAGGGGATGGTGCACCTGGAGAAGGAGTGCGGTTGTTGTTTGCACGGCGGGACGAAAGGCGGGCGGATTTTCTGGGAGAGAAAGGTTCCCAAGGATCGCTGTAACCGTGTTTCGGAGTTCCAGGCGTGTGGACTCTGGCAGGTGGTGAGGGTGTTGAGACTGCAAAGGATGCCATTTTTGCCTCAGTTGTAAATGAGGTTGAAGTTCAGATTTAGGTTGAGGCCGGGATTGGGTTTATCGATTGCGAGACTATTTTCAATTCCAACCAAGTCCCTTATGAGTTGAATGAAAGTTCGGGGGAAAACTGTAACGGATGTACCAGGCTTTCGACAGGTGTAAGTCAAATTCGACCAGTCGTACAACTAAGTTGTATGCGCAAGACTACACATTGGACGATGCGAAAGCGATGGTAGAAAATCCCACGATGTTCCAGTCTCCCGCTTCCAGTTTCGAGTTTCCGGGGTTTCCAGGAATGGGACCACCAACGCACGCAACTCGGGACAAAGCGCAAATAATTGACCGAATTAAAGGATTCGAGTAATTAAGGGGTAATGATTCTCGCGACAGCGACACGACCAAGTATATAGAAGGCAAATGTAAGATGTCGCTAACTTGAGAGGGTCTTTGGCGATAAGATGATGATGCAGTTCATGCAAATCGTAAGTTTAGGGAATATGGGGGGAGAGTTGTGTGGCAGGAGAAGGCTTCCCACTGTCAAAGGCGGTGGCTGGGGTGTCGGGACTGGACTGGGCTGGGCTGGTGAAATATTCACTGGATGCTTGAGATTAATCCCTTCTTCATATTTTCATACGCAGTAAAAGCAGGAGGAGTGGAGAGGGACAGTATAGTGGGCCGTGCACCGACTGGCCCCCCCATTCCAGCGTGTGTCATAACTGTAATCCCTGCCCCTAATTTACACGAAAACGACGCGTCTTTGCGCCCATCATTGTATCCAAGACCCCCTACGACCCCCTGGACAGAATCAACAGACGCGTCTCTCAATGCCCCCCCCCCCCGCCCCGGCCCCGGCCCCCCGCCCCC